>JACEFO010002010.1:0-24174 GCA_015342445.1 Digitaria exilis | reverse complement strand
TTCATTTACTTTACGCAATGGTGGGCGCAAGGTACGGCGATTGCTGTAACGTACCACGGCACTATATGAAAATATAGTGGCGGCACATAGTCAATACGCTGTGATGGCGTATGAAAATAGAATAGGATGGTGGGCGCAAGGTACGGCGATTGCTGTAGCGTACCACGGCATCATATGCAAATATGATGGCGGCACAAAGTCAATACGCTATTTCAGTAGCGGTATGAAACTGTCAATATGTTGCTTTGGTGGCATATGAACATTGCCCGTTCAATGTTAAACGTTCGGGTGCCACCTCTATAGTGGGTGGTAATGTATGGAGACGCTTTCGTGAGTGCTGGCACGAAAGGTTGATTATACATGCTCTGGAATGGAATTTTCTGCAGGTACACTAACCGCGATTCCGTATGGCTCAACGGTTAGAAAAGTTCGGCTAGTTAATATAAGGAGAGACGGATATTGCCTAGCCACCGGCACTAACTTCGTAAGCCAAAAGTTTATTGGCATGTGTGTTGGCGAGAATGAATAGGCCGCTCATGCATTGCATCTCGCTGAATTAATATCGACTTTTAACACATGACCAAATCGAACCGCTGTCAAAGAAATTGAAATCACAACCCGAAAATCCTGCTGAGAACAATCTGTTTGCACCCTTAATTCGAAACTGAAAACGTTGTCGAACGAAAAAGTGTTCAACACAAAAGTTGTCATAAATATTATGAAGTAAATTCTGGAGAAATTTCAACGAAAATGGTTCAGTAAAATTGGAGTTATGCAAAAAATGGTAACCCCCTGTCTGCTGGAAATTTCTGGGGACAGTGAGATAAAAATTTAATTTTTACACCATCTTAACGACAGTTTCTGCTCGAACCTCCAACATGAAACTTGTTAGGAATTACTTAACAATGTTCTGGCCAAATTGGGAATTTTTGAGCTTGTAGATTTCTAGTTTTGTAATTTTTACCACCTGCACAGAATCTGTTCTTATTCTTTGGCGCTACCCCGGTGCTCACCCTTGCCCCTTTTTCCTTTTGGTTCAGATGGACGCCCTCGCTGACCTGGCTAGCTACCCCAACGACGTGTCTTTCTCTGATTGCTTGGGATGGGAAGGCTTCCCTAGCATCTTGTGGTCGGTTCTACAGGCACTTGGCTACCCTACACCGCCACAATATGAGAGAATCCTCATCCGAGACCGTGGTGTGACTCGTTCCCGTGTGCGTTTGGTGGTACACCGTCACCCGCCGTGTCCTAGTTCCCCCACCTGGATGGTGGAAGTTCATGGACACCACATGGAGACGACTTGTGAGCTAGCTGCCTTGAATGGCATCAGTTCTTTTTGTGCTCAGAACCAGAGCTTGGTAGAGCACCAGTTGCTTGGGCTGTTTCCACCAACTCAGCCGGATGATCCCCACCGGATGAGGCGCTACCTTAGCTCTCCTTTGAGGATGGCGGAGAACCCCGTCGCAGCAGCCGCTTTGATGATGAGGTGGATACGGGCGTATCACCGTTTGCAGGCACTTCTTGGACGGTCGCAGAGCGAGATGCTCAACATTGCTATGGACAGGTCCGCTCGCGCCCGTGACATAGGGGTTGAGAGGACCTCTTTGTCCATTGAGGTGACCACTAGAGATGCCATGATTGCTGACTTGGAGAGGCAATTGAATGACCTCCAGATTGCACACAACAACACCCAGAATGAGTTAGCACAAACTAGAGATGAGCTTGAGGAGGTACATGGTACCTTGGAGCATGCAAATGCTATGCTTGCCGCCCATGACGCTCAGCACCTTCTTGAGCAAGAAGGAGGGAATGGTGAAGGAGAGGCCCCCGATTCCGACATGGACACCGAGGATAACATGCCGTCCCTTCCAGCTCCACCTTCACCTATGGGCAGCGAGGCTACCGCTAACAACATGGATGATTTTTAGAGTGGTAGTAGCAAGTACTCCTCCGCTAGGCCTAAGTTTTGGCTTCGTCTTGTAATAGGCTAGATGGAGTTGAGCTCCCCCTCTTTACCTTTTGGTGGCAATGTAAATTAATGGTGTGGTTGTGGTGTAAAACTTGATGAAGTGTAATAGCTGTGTTGAAAACATTCTGCAGCTGACCTTGTTTTAATTATTGATGGGTTTTCCATTCATTTCTGGGCTGTGATGTGAACTACAAAGTTGTTTGGAATTTGTCAAACAAAATGATCACCAAATTGCAACCCCATTGGTTAAGCGAAATAAAAATGGCAACCAAAACACTATAGCTCGGCCTGCTGAAAAACAGCAAATGCAGAGAGCTAAAGATTGAATTTTTCGGCTTAGTTCCAGTCCGAATTTGATTCCGAGCCCAACATGAAAGTTGTAGAGCATAAAATTTCCGAGCTACTGACCGAATGGGAGCATTTGACTTGTTTCCTGTTGGGAGATATGATTTTTCTCCCGAACTGCGTGCTGATTTGTCATTCTGCGCAGTACACTTAATATATTGTCACGTTCTATCTTGTCATTCATTATGCAAGCTTATGGAATGTGGCTAATACAAGTTCCTACTGCAGATGGCAATCACCCGCAGCGGTCACGACGCTAGTGGCTCCAACGCTAACCAGCAGGGGCCAGCGGGGCAGCAACAGCCACCGCCACCTCCTCCACCGCAGCAACCTCCGACGTGGCAGCAGCTGTATGCCACGCAAACGGAGATTCTCCGGAACCTGCAGCATCAGCAGCAGATGATGCAGCAGCAGATGCTTCAGCAGGGAGGTCAACGGGCCCCTCAGCCTCAGGTGGCCAGATATGAGGATTTTCTGGCAGCGCACCCACCGATTTTCTCACGAGCTGATGAGCCCTTGGAGGCCGACACCTGGATTCGAGCTATCGAGTCCAAGTTTACCATCCTGGCGACGCCTTGCACTTCCAGCCGCAAGGTAGTGTTCGCGGCGCAGCAGCTCCGCGGCCCAGCTCTCCTATGGTGGGAGAACTACCTGGCCCTGCAGCAGGAGGGTCATGTAGTTGAGTGGGATGTTTTCAAGGCTGCATTCAAGGCTCATCACATTCCGGCCGGTCTGGTAGAAAGGAAGCTGAATGAGTTTTTGGCGCTGACCCAGGGTACCCGTACAGTGCTTCAGTACGCCCAGGCCTTCAATGGTCTGTGCCCTTATGCGGGTCATCACGCCGACTCCGACGAGAAGAAGCTAGAGAGGTTCCGACGTGGCCTTAACACCAAGTTAAAGGCACAGTTGGCCACCAACCGTGCTGCCACGTACGGCGATCTCGTGAACCTTGCCATCACCCAGGAAGACGCCAATATGGTGCACAAGGCAGAGAAGAAGAGCAAGACTCCCGCTGGACCGTCGAGCGCGCAGCCACAGAGGTTCCGCTTGGTTCCCCCGGCTGCACCGCAGGGACAGTCCAGGGCACCTCAGGGAGGTGGATGGGTTGCTAGGCCGCCACAGCCTAACGCGCCTCGTTTCCCTCCACCGCCGCAGCAGCAGCAAGCACCAAGGCAAAATGCACAGCAGCCAGCTCGCCCTGGAGCCGGCTATCAGTGCTTCAAGTGTGGAAGTAAAGATCATTTTATCAAGGATTGTCCGCAGAACAAGCAGGAAAACCAACGCCCGGGAAATCAGCAAGGCAAGGGCAAGCAGCAGCAGCGTGTGCAAGTTTGGAAAGGACGGCTCAACTACACCACCTTGGCCGACTTACCCGAGGGAGCCCCAGACATGACTGGTACTTTCCCTATCTGCACTCAACCTGCTGTGATATTGTTTGATTCCGGGGCAACACATAGTTTTATAAGCACAAGATTTCATGTGAAATGCGGATTAAAATCGTACCATACCAAATCATCTTATGTGATATCAACTGCGGGAGGTAAACTTTCATCCAACCAAGTCACCCGAAAAGTTCCAATCAGGCTGGGAAGTAAAACATTTCCTACTGATTTGATTCTGCTGGGTATGGAAGGAATTGACATTGTGTTAGGAGCCAATTGGATGACTCAACATAAGGTTGTGCTAGATGTTGCGGAACGAGTTGTTGAGATAAACTCGCCTACGCATGGCCCGAGTGTGCTATATCTGCCACAACGGACTTGCGTCGATGCGTGTGCTTATGCAATGGTAGAAACCCAACTAAAGGACATTGCGGTGGTATGTGAGTATGCTGATGTATTTCCGGATGACTTACCTGGGATCCCGCCGGATAGAGACATTGAATTCGTGATTGAACTTCAACCTGGCACAGCACCTATATCAAAGAGACCATATAGAATGCCGCCCAATGAATTGGCTGAATTAAAAATTCAACTCCAAGAATTGCTAGATAAGGGTTTCATTCGTCCAAGTGTATCACCTTGGGAATGTCCCGCTATCTTTGTGAAGAAGAAGGACCATTCCTTGAGGTTGTGTATTGATTACCGGCCTCTCAATGCGGTAACTATTAAGAACAAGTACCCACTCCCCCGTATTGACATCTTGTTTGACCAACTAGCTGGCGCCAGAGTGTTCTCCAAGATTGACCTTCGCTCTGGCTATCACCAAATCAAAATCAGGCCTTGTGACATTCCAAAGACTGCCTTTTCTACGCGTTATGAACTTTATGAATTCTTGGTTATGTCTTTTGGACTCACCAATGCCCCGGCCTACTTCATGTACCTCATGAATTTGGTCTTCATGTCAGAGCTAGACAAGTTTTTGGTGGTTTTCATTGACGACATTCTTATATTCTCTAAGAATGAGGAAGAGCATGCCGAGCACCTTCGCATTGTTCTTCAAAGGTTGAGAGATCACCGGCTCTACGCCAAGTTCTCCAAGTGTGAATTCTGGTTAGAGAGCGTGAAGTTCTTAGGCCACACGGTTTCCAAGGATGGTATATCCGTGGATCCAACCAAAGTGCAAGAGGTGTTGGATTGGCAACCACCTACTTCTGTCCACGAGATTCGGAGTTTTCTGGGTTTAGCCGGTTATTACCGCCGTTTTATTCCGGACTTCTCTCGGATTGCGAAGCCCATGACCGAACTCTTAAAGAAGGGAGTCAAATTTGAGTGGAATGACAAATGCGATGAAGCTTTCCACACCTTGCGAAGACATTTGACTTCAGCCCCAGTTTTGGCTCAGCCCGATTGCACCAAGCCCTATGATGTCTATTGCGATGCATCAGGCACCGGCCTTGGCTGTGTTCTCATGCAAGAGAACCGAGTCATTGCTTATGCTTCTCGAGCACTTCGGCCTCATGAGCAAAACTACCCCACGCATGATCTTGAGTTAGCAGCGGTCATTCATGCTCTCAAGATGTGGAGACACTATTTGATGGGTGTTCCCTGCAACATATACACAGACCACAAGAGCCTCAAATATGTTTTCACTCAGGCACATTTGAATATGAGACAGCGAAGATGGTTGGAGTTAGCAAAGGACTATGACCTTAGTGTGCATTATCACCCCGGGAAGGCTAATGTAGTTGCGGATGCACTAAGCCGCAAGGTTCGTTGTCATTGTTTTTCCGTGGAGTCCTACGCTGACACCCTGTGTCATGAAATGGCAAAGCTCAATTTGGAGATTGTTCCACACGGGTACTTCAGCCATATTGCAGTGGAACCAACCTTGCACGATCAGATTGTTGTAGCCCAATTAAATGACGCGAGCATTAAAATCCTTAAAAGGAAATTGTCTAAGGAGAAGGTGAAAGAGAAGTACAAGTGTTTCCGGCTAGATGGGCAGGGAGTAATGTGGTTTGGGCATCACCTCGTGGTGCCTAAAAACACGGAACTCCGGAGGAAGATTATGGATGAGGCACATCTCTCTAAATTTCTATCCATCCCGGCAGCACCAAAATGTACCAAGATTTGAAACAAAACTTTTGGTGGACTCGGATGAAGCGAGAAATTGCCACATATGTGTCGGAATGTGACACATGCCAGCGGGTTAAGGCCAGCCACTTGAAGGTAGCAGGCACGCTTCAACCTCTACCTATCCCCTCATGGAAATGGGAAGATATAAGCATGGATTTTATTGTCGGACTTCCCAGAACCCCTCAGGGACACGATTCCATTTGGGTAATTGTGGATCGCCTTACTAAGACTGCCCATTTTATTCCAGTCAATACCCTTTATGCTGCTAAGAAGTACGCGGAGATTTATTTGGAGCGGATCGTTTGTCTACATGGGGTACCCAAGACGATAATTTCAGATCGTGGTGCTCCGTTCGTAGCACGCTTTTGGGAACAATTGCAATTATCCCTAGGCACCAAACTGATCCGTAGTTCAGCATATCACCCACAAACCGATGGGCAGACGGAAAGGGTAAATCAAAAACTTGAGGATATGCTTCGAGCTTGTGTTATTCATTATGGGAAGAATTGGGAGAAGTGTCTATCCCTGGCCGAATTCTCCTATAACAACAGCTACCAAGCGAGTCTTAAAATGGCACCTTTCGAAGCCTTGTATGGTAGAAGATGTCGGACCCCGTTCTGTTGGTCCCAGGCAGGCGAGAGATATACCTATGGCCCTGACCTTGTGAAGGAGGCAGAAGAAAAGGTTAGGATCATTCGGGAAAATTTGAAGACCGCCCAGTCACGGCAAAAGAGCTACTTTGATCAGCGGCGGAAGCCACTTCAGTTTGAAGTTGGTGATCACGTGTATCTTAAAGTCTCCCCGACCAAGGGTGTGCAAAGATTTGGACTAAAAGGAAAGCTTGCACCTCGTTATATCGGCCCGTATGAAATTACTCAGCAATATGGGCCGGTAGCCTATCAAGTGAAGCTTCCCGAAAAACTTTCAGCTGTACACGATGTATTTCATGTTTCTCAACTTAAGAGGTGTCTACGTGTTCCGACCGAAGTTGTTGAACAAGAGGAACTCTCGGTTGAACCGGATCTCTCTTATGATGAGCATCCCGTTAAGATCCTCGACGAGAAAGAGCGACAAACACGAAGGAAGGGAGTTAAAATGTACAAAGTTCAGTGGAGTCATCACTCCGAAGATGAAGCCACGTGGGAAACCGAGGACTATCTTAGGAAGAATTTCCCCGACATACTTTCATAAGCCGAGGTATTTCTTTTCCCCTCTCTATCTCTAGGTTTAATCGAATCTCGGGACGAGATTCCTTTTAAGTGGGGTAGGCTGTGACATCTCTGATGTCAAAAGACTTAAAAAGTGCAATTAAATCAACGCAACAGGGAATTATGGGTTGAAATTCAAAAAAAAAATCCATCCAAAATTCAATTTTTAATTCAGAAACAAGGGTTGTTTGGACACCCAACTGAAATCTCAAGACTTGGGTGCTGAACCTAAAAATCTCGGACCAAAAGAGTAGTTGTCATCACCTACAGCCCTTCGCGACAACCTCGCCACGGCGTTCGTTGCGCTCGATAACCCTCGAGCGGGGATGTCCGTCACGATCGAGCTATGTCCGTGACGATCGAGCCTAGTCAGTATTGTCCGTGACGATCGAGCTATGTCCGTGACGATCGAGCTATGTCCGTCACGATCGAGCCTAGCCGGTAGTTTCCGTCACGATTCGAGGCCGCACGATAGGACCCTCGAGGCCCCGACGTTCCGGCATGCTCGAGGCTCCGCAGCCAAGCTCGAGGACTCACCCTCGAGCGACGTTCCGGCACGCTCGAGGCTCCGCAGCCAAGCTCGAGGGGGCACTTACCCTCGAGCGACGTTCCGTCACGCTCGAGGCTCCGCAGCCAAGCTCGAGGGGGCACTTACCCTCGAGCGACGTTCCGTCACGCTCGAGGCTTCGCAGCCAAGCTCGAGGGGGGGCACTCACCCTCGAGTGGCGTTTCCGACCATTCGAGGCTCGGCAAGCTCGAGCTTGCGGTTCAAGCTCGAAGCGCCGTAGCGCCTGGTCGAAGTGCCTGGTCCAAGCTCGAAAGTTGTGTCCCACACCTCAGACCCCAACTTTTAATTTTACCCGTTTCGAAGTTCAGTTCGAATTTTTGGAGAAAATTCGAATTTGGAAATCGGAGCTCCACGGGCATGCTACAGTGCCCCTGGCGCGCGCTGCGCTGGCCGGAGCTCGGCCGCCACGTGGCCGGCGAGCGGCGCAGGCGGCGCTGAGCTGGCCAAGCCGCGGCGGACGCTGGCGCTTGTCGCCTAGCTCTTGTCCGGCCACTCCCGAGCCATCACTTCGCCGCTGTCGCCTCGCCTCGCCTCGCGCCGCGGAGCGCCATCATACGGTCGCGCGCCGCCGTGGCCGCACGCGCGCTCGCGCCGCGTCGAGCGCACTGCAGGCGGTAGAATCCGTTCGCGTCGCGCCAAAGCCTCTGCTGAGGATCTCCACTTCATCACGCGATGATCTTTGACGCCCAACCGCGCGTGTGCGCTCTGTTCGAGTTCGCCGCGCAATCAATGGCGACCGCGACAGCCACCCACGCGCTCGCACGCTCCCGAGGCCGCACAGTGCCTCCCTTGCGTGCTCAATCACTCCACCGCGCACTCCCACCCCTCCTCTCACTCGCTCACTTGGCCATTTCCACTTCCCCGCGCTCGCTCGGTCTTCTTCTTCCTCGCGCCGCGCGAACCGAGCCGAGCTTCTCCGAGAAATTCACCCTCCACACTCCACCATTCCCAAGTTCGTCCCGCACAAAGCTAGCCCTCTACTCCAGCTCCATTTTCCCCCATTTTCCCCAAGCTATTGTCCCTTCTCCGGCGAGAATTCGTGAATTCCCCCAAATCGCGATTTTCGGCCACCGGAGCACCCGCACGTCGAGCCCCTACTCCGAGCCGTCCCCGAGGTCAACCGAGCACGCCATTGGCTTCCTCGAGCTCCACTGGTGCTCTAGGACCCCTCGAACCTCGGCGAACGACCCCGAGCTCACCGGCGTAGAAGCCGCGACGGCCGCGCCGCCACCACCTCGTCGCCGGCGAAACTCCGACCATCCCCGGCCTCCAAACCGTCCCCAAACGACTCGTGGTGAGCCCAGGAAGCTTTTCCCCCACTTCCCCGAGCCTAGTTCGCCGCCGTTTGGCCGGCGCAACTCTGGCGAGAGCCGAGGGCCTTTCTTCATCGTCTTCGTTTGTCTAGGGGTCTCTGCGCAAAAGTTCAGGGACTCGTTCACGAAGTTTTGAAAGTTCTAGGGTTCCCTGCGAAAATAGATTCTTAAAACTAGATTTGTTTTTCCCGAATCTTGTAAAATCCATTAAAAATCGTAAAAAAATCAGAAAAATGCACAAAAATACTCTCTGGATTCGTGAGAGTCTAAACTACAATCTCTATTAGACATGTTTATACTTTTGATGAACTGTTTTTGAGCTAAAATTCAAACTATGAAAATGGAAAGTAGTGCACCATTTCAAATCCAGAGCTCCGCTAGGGTTGAGCTTTGGATATGTTGTGTGTAGTGACTTTGGACAGCTTGTGTCCAAAGGGGACCTAAAAATATGAACTGTAGCTCCAGTTATAAATTAAAATGTGTTTTCTGTCTTTTTGCAGTGCAGAAATCTTTAAAAATAATCTGTGCAGTGAAAAATCACCATTTTGCTCCAGAGGACTAAAAACTTGTTAGCACACCTGTGAAAAATGAAAAACTTAATTTTTGCTCTGTTTAGGCTAGCAAATAAATAAATATGTGTTTTTGGATAGGAATTTATTGAGGACTACCCAAGGGTTATTTTGCTCTGTTTAGGCTAGCTTTGGTAGGAAGATTTCCTGAATTGGATGTATTTCCAATTTTATATGAATTTATTTCATTTCTGCAGGCAGCAGATTGAATTAATTTTAATAAATTATGTGTAGCTCAGATTTAGCTAAATTTTGGAGTGAGCTTAGCTCTTATACTCCAGTAGCTGTCATAAAGTTTATAGATAAAAATGATGAGCAGAAAAGGAGAAACAAAAATGCGAAGTAATCTAGATGGAAATCGATTTATATAAAAGAATAAACCTTTTTGTAGTTAGTTAGAATAAAATAAATGGAATCTGAAATTCCAGAACAGCCACCCTAAGTTATGCATCTCATGTAGAAGGCGCCATCCCGGACGGCAACTACCACCTCATTCCCGCAGACGAGGAAGAAGTCCCGGAGGAAGGTGCCGGTGCAGGATCGACCAACCCGGAGGCTAACCCCCAGTCCGAGCAAGAAGGCAAGCCCCGGAGCATAACCTAACTTTACCAAATTATGCACTTTGAATTCTCTATGTTTGTGCATTTACGTTCAAGGAGTTGATTGAATACCTTAGCTGCACATTTCCTAGTACCTATGACTTGCAATACTAGTACGAAAGGATCGATAGGGCATTGCTTTAGGTCCGTTACAAGTCGAGTGATTTCCTGTCACTCGCGAGACATAGGAATTGCTTGTCTTTACTTATGTTGGAATCATAAGGATTGACGGGCGGGATGATAGATGTAGATCTCCCGTCCGTGTATGATAAGTGATTAAGGTCGAAATGTGTGGAAAGAGCTGTCAAGTTTTTGAACGTACCACATGCATGCCGATGTATGGGGATCGGTAAGCCCGGTACCAGATTGAAGCAGCTAGGGCCGATAGCCATCTCTCCTTGGAAACTTTGTTTTCCCCTGCCGTACACTTGTGGATATATGCGTGAGACTGTGAGTGAAGCAGTAAACCTTTATCCTAAGGAAATGGACCCGGTTCCGAATTGTGGATCGATGGGAAAGGTTGGGAAATGCTTGTACCTTTTATAGCAAGCAGAGTATCCGTGTGTGTTGGGTTTCCCCTGGCCAGGTAGCAAAATTCGGTTCGAACTGTCCGCTTCTCGCGGTTAATGAGACTGCTTGACCGCCTGGCTACATTGAGTAACAAGTGAAACTTTGAGATTTATAAACTTGTTCTATGAATTAAATTGTATTGCACCACTTGTATGCTTAGAGAGGATGCTAATCTAGAATGGTTAAATGTACTAGAATATGATGCTAAAACTTGAAAGCAAGGATCTACCTTTAGTTGCTTTTTGGCAAACAAACCCACCAGCCAAAAGCCTCTCATTGTCTAGATGTCGGTGATATAGATTTCACCCGACGGGTAAGCCTTGCTGAGTATTAGTATACTCAGCCTTGCTTGTGGCATTGATTTACAGGTACACCGTTGGATGTCGATGCTTTGTCTTGGCCTGCCCAGGTTCCACCTGGCTGGCACATCGAATGGGTTCCGTCCTCTGCCGAGGATCGGGAGGAGTAGCTTCGTGGCAGGCTTCAGCACGGAGTTATTTGTATCGTCGTTAGATTATTTTCTTCCGCTGCAATGAACTATTTTATTTCCGCTGCAAGACTTTGATACTCTGATTTCATTTCAAACTTGGTTTGTAATAACTTGTGATACCTATTTGTGTAAGTTAATTTGTGGAATGTTGTAATCTCTGGAACTCACCTTCGTGTGGGCGTGCTGTTGTTTCGATCGAGAAAAGTACGTGGTTTAATCGGGTTTAATCCGACGGCGCTCCAGCTTATTCCGGATTAAGTGCCTGACTACGTGATTAGTGGTCCCAAGGTACTTAACTTGGAATAATTTCGGAGTGGTCCGCCACACCTAGCCCCCAGTCACGTACAGCTGCGCCAGCTGTCCGCAACAACCTTTCAATCAGTTGGACCAAAGACCGGAAATATCCTTACCCGAACCCGGGAACGCATCCCCACGTGGGCCCCACGTCTGGCGACCACCCCGTGAGTTCCAGATGATGATCCCGCCTTTCTCCGACCCAGCAAGCACCGGTAAGCGATATTTCCAATCCACGAGCCAGCTAATCTAATTGGCTTTACTGGTCCCATAACCCAGTAAGAAACCAGGTAGAATCACTCGATCAATTACTTAAACAACGGAACGGTCCTTAGTGACTTCATCTAGTAGGCAGAACTAGGGATCGAGCTTACCTCAATCCATTCTATCACCCTCTGCCCACTCTCTCTTTTCTTAATATCTCATCTATGATTCATCTATGATTAGTGAGAACCTAGATCATCATCTTTATATATAAAACCTTGCAAAGCATAACTAAGTAGATGTTCTATAATTCATTTATTTACCTTCCTAATAAAGGTAGTTCTACCAAGGAGTAGTTCATGCATCAAAAGTTTTCATTCAACTCCTAACTTAATGCACACATAAAAGCATAATATTTGGACTTGTGATCTTCCAAAATAAAGTAGGTAAAGATGCATCCGGGGCTTGCCTTGAGTTTCGAAAAGGTTAGCGGTCTCAGTGACTTCCTGGGATTCCGGAGCAACCACTAGAACCTCCTCGTATTGAACTGGGTCGTCGGAGAATTCCACGTACTCCACTTCCGAGGCTTCAGATTCTATATGCGATGCAAGTCAGTAATTAGAGATGCAACAGTTTAAAACATAGCACACAAACTTTATTTCTCGATACAGTTGCAAGCCAACAAAGCTACCCAACCTTTTCCCAAAGAAAAAGTTGTTTTATTTTGTGGGTGAATTAATTCCTATTCCTTTTATTTATTTATTAAAGGAAATTTCTAAGTGTACTAAAATTATTTTCTACAAACCCTAACACTTTATTTCTCTATAAATGTGTTTCTAAAACATGAATCCTATTTTTAAATGTTTTTAAAACTATACTAATTATTTTTAGTAATTAAAATTCTAAGATGGTATTATTATTTAATTCTAAACAATACCAATTTAAAGGTTTAGCATTTTTAGATTATAAAGAAAAATCTAAGGAATTTATCAAAATTTATTTCATATTTTTCTGATTTTTCTATAATTTTCTATAATTAAAACAGTGGAAAAACATAAATTAAATCTATTTCTAAAATCTAATTGGCTTTCTTACAAAAACCCCCCTCAACTTTCTTTTCTTCCCCACCGAGGCCCCTGCCCGCGCGGACCGAGCTCCCGCCGGCGTTGACCCGCGCACGCTTGCCGGCGGCGAGGTCCTCCGGCGGCGACTACTAACCCAACGGCTTCCCCTCACGACGACGCACCCATTCCAACCCTAAGCTTCCGCGACAAGCACTAACCCTAGCTTCACGGCGGCACGGCGGCGAGGCTCGGCGGCGCTCCGGCGAGCTCTCCCCCTAAACCATCTTCCAAACCGGTCTGCGAGCAACCTGGAAGCTAAGGACACCCTATGCGCAACCCTAGCTACCCAGCGTGGCGCTACACGCACAAGCACACCACGCCGGCCATGGCGGGAGCGCGCGTGGCGCACGCGGCGGCGAGCGCCTAGCGGCTCGACCACGACGAAACTATGAACAACGGCTACCCCGTGAGCACCAGCAACCCTAGACGCATCCAGCGCGCACACTAACTCGGCCGGAGAAGGCCCGAGCGAGGCTACTCACGTGCGACGGCCATGGCGGAGGAGCGCCACGGCGACGAACGGCGTTCCTGACCGGGGAAACGTCGCGCCCAACTAACTAAGCCCCCAAGCACCTTCCTAGACCTCTAAGCAACACTACTGAACGCTCCAACTCCGGCCAACGCGACTGCAACAGCACAAACATGAGGAGAGCGCTTACCCCGGCGAGACGTCGACGGTGAGCTGCAGAACGGGTTGCGCCGGGCGGTGGAGTGGTGGAGACGGAGCAAGAGCGGGCGGAAACGAACAAGGGAACGACGGCGAAGCTTTTGGTGGCAAGAAACGGAGCGGAGAGGGTCGGACGGCGGCGGAAGACTCACTGCTCGCCGGCGACGGTGGAGGAGAGCAAAGGAGTGCGCGGCGAAAGAGGAGAGAGCAAGGCCGTCGACGAAGCTTTAACGACGGATCACGCGATGGACGAGCGACACCTCCTGCTGCGACGCCGCTCGAGCTGGCTCTCAACGCGATCGACGCGTGGCCGGTGAAGTGGGCCGCGCCGCTCGTCGCCGGCAGCTGCCTGCTAGCCATGACGTCACTTTTCCCCATTTGAACCTCCAAAACCCGAGATTTGAGCTTCGATTTTTCTCCCGAATTCGTATGGTAACATCCAAAACTCCCAAAATGAAACTTGTACCTGGATCATCCAATTTCATTTCTTACATTGGCACTTACCTCATTTGAGCACGAATTGAAGTCGAATTTGAGCTTCAAAGTTACTGCTGCAACTCATCCCCAAATTCAGAACCCTTAACTGAATTTCTCAAATTACTCTCAAAATTTGAATAGAACATGCCTCTGGTGCTAAAGACAAATTTGAAATTCACCTTCAGGAGTACAACTTCATAGTTGGAAGTTTTAGCAGAAAACTTCAAGTTCCAACTCAATTGGATAAATTTCAAATCAGCTGCCCTTTCTCTGAATTTTCTGAAAACAGCTGTCGAGCGATTTTCTCTCGTGTTTTTCTCCTTGATCCAGCCATCTTCTGAGTGTGACCCAAAAACAAAAGTTGTTCCACATACTTCCTTTAACAACTTTGTTTAAGACACCTTGGTCATACAACCCACAGATCGACCATTAACTTGACTTGAAAATCGCTGCTCATTATGAAACTTCAACCAAATCTGAAAACAGCTAAGTGCTGTTGTCGGATTGTGAATAGTGCCATTTTTCCTTTTCCTTCTTCTATTTAATTGAAGCATCATTTCCACAAATTTTTCCATCACTTTGGGATCACTAAGTTCCTTATCTTGTAAACCATATTTAGAAATTCCTAGCCTTCAAAAACTCCAAATATTTCTTCCCTTTGACTTTGGTCAACTAATGCTCTTCTCTTTTTTTTTTCAACTTTATCTTAACCAACCATTCATAGCACATTTACATAGGCTAAAAAGGTGGAATGTCACACTTTGTGCACTACCTGCCAAACTAATATGGGCAGTAGTGGCTAGGTAGGGCCCAGTGGCTGGCCAGTGGCAGGGCCGGCCAGCCAGCAGTCGTGGCCAATTTTTTTTTATATGCAAAAAGAAAATGGAAAAGATGCAATCTAGAAAATAAATGATACAAAGGGAAGTGTGAATTTGAAACATGCCATGATTAAATAGAACGGAAATTTAATAATTTAAACTATCCTATATGCGAATGCAATTGCAATGAGAGATATATACCAATGCCTACGGTGAGGGCTCCAGTTTCGTGTCCTGAGCAGGACTGTTCAATTTACGGCCGTGAGTCCTCCCTTCTTGGGCACGCAATGAACCGGAGCTATGTGGCACGGGGTAAGTGATTCCGGCGTCCAACAACTTGGTGACCTCCTTCACCACATCGCGCATGGCATGGCTCAACCTTCTTTGATGCTCCACGATAGGCTTGTGTTGGTCTTCTAGCTGAATTCGGTGGGTACAAAACTCCAGCTAATCCCCTTCAAATTGTTGATGGAGTAGCCAATTGCCTTCTTGTGCTTTCTTAATAATTTCAGCAACTTGTCAACTTCTTCGGGCTTCAACTCGTCGCTAATGATCACCAGAAAGTTTTATCTTGCCCCAATATTCATATTTCAATCCCTTAGGCAAGGGTTTCAAGTTAACATCTGACACTCTCTTTTCTTGATGATGTAGATTTCCTATGTCTTCAACCTTTATTCCATTCAAGGTTCCTAGATGTCCGTTAAAAATATTTGTTGCCTCCGCTAGCTCTTGGTCATAATGTTCTTGAGAAGAATCATCCTCCAAAGCTCGTTGAAGGGAGTCCCTGAAAGAGTCAACAAAACAACCGCTCTCTACCTCTTTGTTATCAAGAGGTAGAAGTGAAGCATCGCAACGATGTGAACGAAAATTAAATTCATGCTTGATCCCATCTTTTCTAAAGTTGTGAACCCTCTTCCTACATCAAGGATTGTGTTGACCAATTTTAAAAAGGGTTTTCCAAGAATTATGTCATCATGTTAATCTTCACAAGAATCAAGCACAAAAAACTCTATCGGAATCGGTTTATTCAATATCGTGAAGGATCTAGGCCCCTAGCATTGTGCTATGGTGAGTTTTGGTGATTAATGACAACCGGATGTGTGGTACAAACTATTTTCATGAGATGGTGTGTTAGGTTGAGTTCCTGCATCAAGATGAAAAGGTTAATACTCCATTGGTTGAGGATGAATAATTTCAGGATAAGAATCAAGTAAACATCATGAGTTGATGAATATCAAAAGATATGAAAATCATGAGTTGATGAAGATTAAAGGAAGAACATGATGAGTTGGTGATTAAGAACCATGGAGGAAGAAAATGTTGAGTTGGTGATCAACAACCATGGTAATCAAAATGACAAATCAAATATATTGATGATGTGTGATATAAAGTAGTTTTATATGGCAAGATGGTGAAGGGTAAGCAAGGCTCAGCTACGATGGACCATGCAAGGGTGAAGAGCAAGCGAAAGGCTTGGCGCTGATGGACCAAGGCAATGGTTTAGGGTGAGTAAATGCTTAGGCCAATGGACCATGAGAGGTCATATGAAGCTATGAGTAATCCATGTTAATTATATGAAGAATGAAGGAATATATGGAGTCAAAGCAAATGATATACTTCATGTGGTTAAGGGCTTTACATTGCTTTGAGGAATCAAAATGATATGTCCATCATGCGTTGATGAGTGTCATCAAATGAGACGTAAAATTCAAAGAATGGATTTCATATGTTGATGAATATCAAGTACCTTGAATAAATGATGATGATGGATATTCTATGCATATGAGCATCAAGATAGACCCAATGCAAAATGGATTTGTGCAAGGCAAAGGTATGAAATGTAGGGCATTTTCTTTTTGCTGGCCTCTTGGTGATTAGTGGAGAAAAGACCAGATTGATTAAGATAGAATGCCGTACTATTAAGAGGGGTATTGAAGGTGCTTGAGTCTTTGTTAGGTGTTGAAAAGCTCAATCTTTCATATGCATACTAACCTTGGCTAAGAAATGGTAGTTTGCAAAAGTTGCTTAACCGATGGTGGTTGATACTGGTTGTGGTGGGTCCTAGATTGCAATAATGCTTTGATCCAATGTGTTTTGGGTCAAGAATTCAGTTCGGATTGTGCTCCTCTGAATAATCTTTCCATAGAGTCCAAGATCACCTAATTTGACTATCGGAGTCAAAAGTTATGAGCGTTTAACTGAGTGTCGGTTCTGCTGAAATTTGATCTGCAGACGGTCCGGCCTTGAGAGGCGGATGGTCCGTCTTTATCACTTCCGACTGGTCCGATCGGATGACCATTCTGTGTAAAAATTGCATGAAGGGCAGACCATCCGGGCCTTGTGAGGCGGACGGTCCGTTAAACCTCTAACGGTCGACTCCGAGGAGCGTTTCTTGACTATATAGCCGTGATTTTGAAATGGCAGACGGTCCGGCCTTGTGAGGCGGACGGTCCGTGAAAACAGAGCATTTCGGGCTGTTTTAACATAACGGTGTTTCAGGCTGTTTTAACATAACGGCTAGTTTTTGAGGAGTGGGATATATATATACCCGATGTGCTGCGGGTTTGGGCAAGCCTACGGGTCCATTTGAGTATTCTTGAGCTAGAGAAAGTCCTCCCCACTAGTTTGTGCATGTGTTGCACATAAGAGAGGGTGAGAGGCAAGATTTGAGTGTATTTGCATATGTGATTGAGCTTTAGACACATAGTGATGGGTCAAGTGAGTCTTGGCTTGTTACTCTTGGTGTTTGCCGGCACCTAGACGGTGTGGAGGTGCTGCGATCCGGTGATCTTCTCAAGTAAAGCATGTGAGAAGGACCGCTGTGCTTGTGAGAGGTTCTTGTGCTTTGCCTCGCCGTAGCGGTGAAAAGCAACTCTAGTGGAATCGAGGTGTGCAGAGGTTCATTGATTCCAAGCTAGTTTATAGACCAAGTGGATTCTTGGTGGAGGAGCGGTTGGAGCTTTAAATCCACCTCAACGTGGATTAGGGGTGACCGGCAAGTCACCGAGACCATGGGAAAAAATTTGGTATCTCCATTGTGGTTTGTTTTCTTGAGCTCATTTAATTTGTGCAATTTATATTTAAGCAAGTTTACATTCTTAGAAATATTTGTTGCTTGCTTATCACCCAAGGATTGCAAAACTTAATCTAGACATAGGGTGTTGGTGCACATAGTTGAGAATCATATATTGGGGGTGTAGTTGTGTTTTAGCCGATAGTTTTAATTCCGCATCTTTATAGTTTAAGTTGTGCTAAACATTTTAGAACCAACTATTCACCCCCCTCTATTCGGCCTCCTCGATCCTACATCGTGACCCCTAAATTTTCAATCACCCCTAAAGGCTTAGTAGTTCTACCATCTCCCATAATCAAATTAATGTTTGTAGGGACAAGATTAGAATTTTCAGCAAAGAGATTATCATAAATCTTAGAAGTCATGAGACTAACATGAGCACCAATGCTGCATAAAGCTCTATAAATGAATTTCCCATCAATCATACAACTTAGATGAGGGGTGGGTGATGTGGTACCTTTATTGTGATCGCTCCCTATTGCTTAGACTTTAGCTATGCGTGCGAAGGGAGATGGGTCGGGCTTGACCCCGAAGATTCTCCTTGCTTCCTTGATATGGTTATCGTCCACCTCCCCTTCTTCTTCGAACAGCCTCCGCATAATTTTTCCGGCTGATTCCCTTTCCAATACGTACCCCAAATGTGAGTTCCGAGGGAAATCTGACTCTATGGCTCTAGCCGATCTCATCGTGCTTGGGTAAGGCCTTCATTTGTCAAAAAAATCCCCGAAATCTATAGGCATCCAATCCATTGGTTCAAACTCCTTAAGTGATCTCGCACTACCCAAGCTCCTCTTTTCTTCTCCCATCTCTTGTCGAGTCTTGCACTAATGCACCTTCATCTTGAGTTATTCTCACATCATTTTAATGCTTTGGTTGTTATCCCTCGGCTCCGGAGTATCTTTTCCGGAAATTTCAGCAAGCTTCACTGGTTGAGATCCCTGCTCACGGCTTGCCGAATCTCGCGTTTGCCAATCTCTATGCATTGCCGCACCATTGCTATTCTTTTGTAGGAGTTGAGCGGCTTCCATAAGCGTCATATCCATGAGATCTCCTCCTGCACACATTGAAACATATTCTGCGCATTTGGAGGTAAGGGAAAAATAAAATGTTTGCAAGAGTACATCACTCGAAAATCCTTGGTCCTTGCTCAATCAAGCCGTTGAACCTATCCCAAACTTGGTCTATTCCTTCGTCTTCTCGTTGCATGAAGGTGATCACTTGCTTCCGGATGTGATGAGTCTTGCTCAATGTGAAGAACTTCTCGCAAAACTTTTTCATCAACTCATCCCAATTTCCTTTCACCTCGAAGGATGCTAACCCGTGCCATCTTCTTGCTTTCTCCGAAAGTTAGTATGGGAAAAGATTCCATCAGAACCAAGCTAAGGGACTTTATTTTGTTGCACCGTCTTGCATAGCATAGTAAACCACTTGATGTGCCTATATATATTGTCCTCTTCTTTTCCTCTAAACGGATTTGCGGCCGCCATCTTGATGATTTGAAGATTGATCTCATATTCAATTGGTTGGAGTGTCGAATCCGATTCTTGCATGTCCAAGTCCTCCACTCTCAGGCTCGCGTAATCCCTCAATGATTTCTCCTCCTCCATGGTGGGAACGAGAAGAGCCATCTAGTCAATAAAAAACAAAGAAAAACAAAAAGAAAAATTTCTAGAAAAGGGTTAGGGGTTAGAAACCAACAAAATTAACACAACAATAAATGTAGCAAAACATTCTTGTTCCTCGGCAATGGCACCAGAAAAGCTTGTTGACGGCGCTTAGCCGCGTCAATTATGAACTGCAAGCGCACATGTCGGTTGTAGCTTTTTCCTTAGAGAATTCCCCAAGGTTATCAATGCATGGAACAAGTAGATCACTATGTTTACCTAAGCACTAATTAGGGTGGCTAAGGGATCTTTTAAAGGTGTGTTTAAGAACCAAACTAAGCCTAATCAAATCTGAATTAAAAGGAAATAAGCGAAGATCAAGTTTATGTAGAGATTAAGATGTGGAGAGCATTTACCCATGGGATCCATGGATCGCAAGGATAAACAATCACCGAATTAATGCACCAACCTAATCTATCTAGTTCCGAAAGCCGATGTAGTTTCCCCCACACTCGTCACACAGCACTAGGAGTAGAAGCACATCAAACCTAGGGAACCGATATCTATGTAAAAGATAGATTAAAGTTCACAAAGAATGTCGACGATTATAAATCCGAGGTCACCTTACAATCTCATGGACAAACGTAGGCTTTTACCCCATAAAGCTATTCATCATGGCAGGGTTCGTGGTGTGGAAGCCGATGGCAAAGGATGAGTCCCGGTGTGAAAGGATCAGCTACGGTTTGTTGCAGACCTTCGATGAGAGTTGAGGATAAATGGATTTGGTGGAGGATCGACGTTGGTTGTCTGACTACAACACCAACGAGGGTTGCGCCTAGGGATGAAAACGGATCGGATACGGACGGAAATGCCCGAATACGAATACAAATATTTATTTTTTGCTGGATCGGATCCGGATACGGACAGTACAAAATATGTCGGATATATATCGGATATTGATATACATTACACATCTGCAATAGACATTCAACTTTTGTTATGTGGATACGGACACGGTCGGATATTGATTTTCTGGTTCTGGATACGGACTATACCATTTAAGGTCTGAGGGACTTCGGTCGGTCGGACGGGAATTATCCATACCACTTTCATCCCTAGTTGCGCCAATTCAACAGTTACACCGCCTCCGATTGTGATGTCCTTGCTGTGCCAAGAACACCACCCGAGCCTGCTAGCAATCGAGAACAAGCAAGAACAAGATGACAAGCAAATACTCACGAATCTAAATCACAAGTTGGGGTTCTGAATCAAGCAAACGGGTGGTCTAATCGACACACGCGCTCACAAGGAAGTAACAGTAGCTAAACTTACAACAAAACAAAACCTCACCTCATCCTGGTGGCTAGGTCATGTATTTATACATGAAGAACAGCTAGGGGCATGGGAGGGTGGAAATCCTAACATAAAATGGGTCCCTAGTGGGCTGGACGAGATACAGATGACTTAGCCCGAGTCTGGAACACCAATCATCATTTTAGCGACTGCTCCTTGATCCGGTAGAATTTTGACATGAGGTTGGATCCATGTGAAAATAGACTTTAGTAGATTTCCGACAAGTACTCATTTGCCTCAAAAAATATCCCGAGCAAGGAGTTATGACCGAAACAACATTGTGCTACCTGACTGTCCACTTGACTCAAAACGGAGTGAAACTCGACGTTTGCATAGAAGCGCCCCTCAACTCCAAACGGTGAGCTTGCGAACGTTCATGGATGTTGTGGCAGGTCCTCCCCTCTTCTACATATCCCATGTTCCTAACAATAAGACATTCATCACCATAATTTAGTAGCATCCCATTCTGTAACTCATTTGTATGAACAGCCAAGGAACGAATTTACCTGATAGTTGAGTTCTCGTGCACGAGTTGAGTCATTGGTCCTTGCTGCACAGTAGGCATGGTTGTATCATTGGAAGGGATGTCCTCATCATGATGTGTGACATCTCCGGTGTAAAAGTATTAAAAGTACACTTAAAACAAGTGCAGAAGAGAATTATGGGTTGGAATTCAAAAATTCATCAAAATTCAAATTGAAATTCAAAAACAAAGGTTGTTTAACACCCAACTGAAATCTCAAGAATTATGTACTAAACTTGAAAATCTCCATAAAAGTTGTTAGTCATCACAATAAGGCCTAGTCACTGTTTGGAACTTTTGAAAAATTTGCACTTTAGCCCCTCAAAAACTCGAAATACAGTTCTGGACACCTTTTTGAAATTGGGATGTTTGAGCTTGAAAAATTTGAAATTTCCGGTTCACCCCAAAAAGAAAGTTGTGTCCCACCTCTCGAACTCCAACTTTTATTTTCATACTTTTTCATGTTCAGTTCAAATTTTTGGAGAAAATTCGAAAGGGACACAGGAGCTCCACGGGCGCCCAACAGTGGCCCTGGCGCGCCACTGCTCTGGCCGGGAGTCGGCCGCCACGTGGCCGGCGAGCGGCGGAGGCCGCGCCGAGCTGGCCAAGCCGCGGCGGCGTGTGGCGTTTGTCCTCACGCGCTTGTCCGACTTCTTCCCGAGCCATCACGTCGCGGGCGACGTCGCGTTTTGCCTCGCGCCGCGGAGCGCCATCATGGCGAGCTCGCTCGGCCACTGGCCGCAGCCGCGCGCGCCGCGCTGCGCCGTCCCGCAGGCCGCGATTCCGTCCCGCTCCGCGCCAAGAAGCCCTGTAGAAGATCTTCCACTCCCTCACGCGACGATCTTCGACGCCCAATCCCGTGCGCGCGCTCTGCCCGAGCTCCCGCGCCATCAATGGCGACCTCGACAGCCCAAGCGCGCGTGCGCACGCGTCCGAGGCACCTCGGTGCTCGCTAGCGCACCCAAACCCTTCACTGAGCACCCTCATTCCTTCCCCCAGCCAGCGCCCAGTCCTCCTTCCTCTCACCGCGTTCGCTTCCATCATCTTCCACCTCGGGACGCTTTGAGCCGAGCTCGAGCTTCCCCACCGCGAACTCAAATCGACCGCGAATCCCTCCACCCTTTTCCAATCCCCCGCTCGTGAATCTCGCTCACTCACCCCCGCTAGCCGCTCGAGCACTCCCCAGCTCGAATCGAGCCTCACTCGCCGCGAATCGAGACTTTTCCCCACCGCTTGGCCATTGACACCGTGAACCCCACCTCCACGTCGAGCCCCATACCCCGGCCATCCCCGTCGCAGACGAACCCCACGACGAGCTCCACCATCGTCCAGTGAAGCTCACACGCCCTTCCGCGCATCGTCTCGACCACCGCAGGCTGCCAGCGACGTCGCCGGAGCCAACCGTACCGCCGCTCAACGTCGACGAGCCGCGCCACTTCACCTCCGACCACGAGACCTACCTCAACCGACTCGCGGTGAGCTCCTCTCCATTTCCCCCAACTTTCCCCGAGCCAACTCGCCGCCGTTTCGCCGGCGTAGCAAAGCCGACGAGCCCTGGACCTGTTTGCGTTCCCCTTTTTAGTTCTAGGGTCCTCTGCGCAAAAATCAGGGACTTGTTTGAAAGGTTTTAAAAGTTCTAGGGTCTCCAGCGTAAAAAGATTCTTAAACCTAGATCTATTTTTCCCGAATCTTGTAAAATCCGCTAAAAATCGTACAAAAATCAGAAAAATGCACAAAAATACTCCCTGGACTCGTGAGATTGTAAACTCCAATCTCATTTACGCATGTATATACTTTTGGTGAACCATTTTTGAATTAAAATTCAAACTGTAAATTTAGAAACTTGTGCACCATTTCAAAATCCAGAGCTCCGCTAGGGCTGAGCTTTGGATATGTTGTTTGTAGTGACTTTGGACACCTAGTGTCCAAAGGGGACCTAATAATAAGGACTGTAGCTTCAGTTATGAATTAATTTGTGAATCCTGTCTTTTTGTAGTCCAGAAATTATTAAAAATAATCTATGCGGCTAAAAATCACCATTTTTCTCCAGAGGCCTAAAAACTTGTTAGCACATCTGTTAAAAATGCCAAACTTAATTTTTGCTCTGTTTAGACTAGCAAATAAATAGATATGTGTTTTCAAATAAAAATTTATTGAGGACTGTCCAAGGGTTATTTTGAGCCACCACTTGGCTAGAGCCCTCCTTGTACTCATGGCTAGCTCTGGTAGGAAATTTCCTGATTTGGATGTATTTCCAATTTTATATAAAATTATTTCATTTCTGTAGGCAGCAGCTTGTACTATTTTAATAAATTTTGTGTAGCTCGGATTTAGCTAAATTTGGAGTGAGCCTAACTCTTATACTCCAGTAGCTGTCATAAAGTTTATAGATAAAAAGGATGAACAGAAAATGAGAAACAAAAATGAGAAGGAATTAATGTGGAATTGAATTATATAAAAGAATAAACCTTTTTGATAATTAGTTAGAATAAAATAAGGAAAGTCTAAAATTCCAAGAACAGCACCTAAACTTCAAATAATAAATGGAAATTCTTTTATATATGTACACAATCACCATCAAAGATGAATAAAAATTTCCACACCCCCCTACTCTATTTTTGTGAAGGAAAGAGTAGTACTTAAGCATGTCTAGGTGAATATGGCTTCAAGGCCTTAGTTTGGAATCACTAGGCAGCCACTATAAGTTATGCATCTCATGTAGAAGGCGCTATTCCAGACGGCACCTACCATCTCATCCCGCCGATGAAGAAGGAATCCCGGAGGGAGGTGCCAACGAAGTAGAAGTCAACCCGGAGGGCTAACCCCCACTAGAGCCAGAGAGCAAGCCCCGGGGCATAACCTAATCCTTAAAGTTTACGCATCTATGA
>JACEFO010002009.1:0-36674 GCA_015342445.1 Digitaria exilis | reverse complement strand
TCCATCACTTTGGATCACTAAGTTCCTATCTTGTAAACCATATTTAGAAATTCCTAGCCGTCAAAAAAGACTCCAATATTTCTCCCTTTGACTTTGGTCAACTTAATGCTCTTCTCTTTTTTTTTTCAACTTTATCATAAAACCAAATCCATTCATAGCACATTTACATAGGCTAAAAGGTGGATGTCACACATTATGTGCACTACACACTCCAACATAATAGGGCAGTCAAGTGCTAGTAGGGCCCAGTGGCTGCGCAGTGGGCAGGGCCGGCACGCCAAGCAGAATACGTGCATATTTTTTATATATGCAAAAAGAAAATGAGAAAGGATGCAAGATACTAGAAAATAAAATGAATACAAAGGGAAGTGTGATGATTTGCAAACATGCCAGATTATTTATAGAACGGAAATGTTAATAATTAAACTATCTATATGCGCGATGCAATTTGCAATGGAGAGAGTATATACCAATGCCTACGGTGAGGGCTCCAAGTTTTCACAGTGTCGCTGAGCAGGACTGTTCATATTTACGGCCGTGAGTCTCTCCTTATTGGCACGCAAGAACCGGAGCTAGTGTGTGCGACGGGGTAAGTGATACCGGCGTCCAAACAACTTTGGTGACCTCACTTCACCACATCGCGCATTGCCATGAGACTCCACCTTCTTAGATGCTCCACGATAGGAAATTGTGTTGGTCTTCTAGCTGAATTCGGTGGGGTACAAATACTCCAGCTAAGTCCGCCTTCAATATTAGTTGATGGAGTAGCCAATTGCACTTCTTAGTAGCTTCTTAATAATTTCAGCAACTTGTCAACTAACTTCGGCGCTTCAATTCGTCGGCTAATGATCAACAGAAAGTATTATCTTGCCCCATATTCATATTTCAATCCATCTTAGGCAAAGGGTGTATCAGTTAAATCTGACACTCTCTTTCTGATGATGTAGATTTCCTCTTCTTCAACCTTTATTCCATTCAAGGTTCCTAGAATGTCCGTTAAAAATATTTGTTGCTCCGCTAGCTCTTGGTCATAATGTTCTTGAGAAGAATCATCCTCCAAAGCTCGTTGAAGGGAGTCCCTGAAAGAGTCAACAAAAACAACCGCTCTCTACCTCTTTGTTACAAGAGGTAGAAGTGAAGCATCGCAAACGATGTGAACGAAAATTAAATTCATGCTTGATCCCATCTTTCTAAGTTGTGAACCCTCTTTCCGACATCAAGGATTGTGTTGACCAATTTTAAAAAGGGTTTTCCAAGAATTATGTCATCATGTTATCTTCACAAGAATCAAGCACAAAAAAACTCTATCGGAATCGGTTTATTCAATATCGTGAAGGATCTAGGCCCCTAGCATTGTGCTATGGTGAGTTTGGTGATTAATGACAACCAGATGTGTTGGTACGAACTATTTTCATGAGATGGTGTGTTAGGTTGAGTTCCTGCATCAAGATGAAAAGGTTAATACTGTCCATTTGGTTGAGGATGAATAATTTCAGGATAAGAATCAAGTAAACATCATGAGTTGATGAATATCAAAAAGATATGAAAATCATGAGTTGATGAAGATCAAAGGAAGAACATGATGAGTTGGTGATTAAGAACCATGGAGGAAGAAAATGTTGAGTTGGTGATCAACAAACGCATGGTAATTCAAAATGACAAATCAAATGTGTATTGATGATGTGTGATATAAAGTAGTTTATATGGCAAGATGGTGAAGGGTAAGCAAGGCTCGGCTACGATGGACCATGCAAGGGTGAAGAGCAAGCGAAAGGCTTGGCGCTGATGGACCAGGCAATGGTGTAGGGTGAGTAAATGCTTAGGCCAATGGAC
Organism: Digitaria exilis; assembly: GCA_015342445.1. Lineage (NCBI taxonomy): Eukaryota > Viridiplantae > Streptophyta > Magnoliopsida > Poales > Poaceae > Digitaria > Digitaria exilis. The sequence continues at coordinate 34,841 of JACEFO010002009.1, read as the reverse complement.
TGCATGAGAGGTCATATGAAGCTATGAGTAATCCATGTTAATTATATGAAAGAATGAAGGAATATATGGAGTCAAAGCAAATGATATACTTCATGTGGTTAAGGGCTTTACATTGCTTTGAGGAATCAAAGATGATATGTCCATCATGCGTTGATGAGTGTCATCAAATGAGACGATGAAATAAGTAGTGATGGCATCAAGCATATTGGTAAAATTCAAAGAATGGATTTCATATGTTGGATGAATGATCAAGTACCTTGAATAATGATGATGATGGATATTCTATGCATATGAGCATCAGATAGAACCCAATGCAAAATGGATTTGTGCAAGGCAAAGTATGAAATGTAGGGCATTTTCTTTTGCTGGTCTCGTGGTTGATTAGTGGAGAAAGACCAGATTGATTAAGATAGAATGCCGTACTATTAAGAGGGGTATTGGAAGTGCTTGAGTCTTTGTTAGGTGTTTGAAAAGCTCAATCTTTCATATGCATACTAACCTTGGCTAAGAAATGGTAGTTTGCAAAAGTTGGCTTAACCGATGGTGGTTGATACTGGTTGTGGTGGGTCCCTAGATTGCATAATGCTTGATCCAATGTGTTTTGGGTCAAGAATTGAGTTCGGATTGTGCTCCTCTGAATAATCTTTCCATAGAGTCCAAGATCACCTAATTTGACTATCGGAATCAAAAGTTATGAGCGTTTAACTGAGTGTCGGTTCTGCTGAAATTTGATCTGCAGACGGACCGGCCTTGAGAGGCGGATGATCCGTCTTTATCACTTCCGACTGGTCCGATCGGATGACCGTTCTGTGTAAAAATTGCATGAAGGGCAGACCATCCGGGCCTTGTGAGGCGGACGGTCCGTAAACCTCTAACGGTCGACTCCGAGGAGCGTTTCTTGACTATATAGCCGTGATTTTGAAATGGCAGACGGTCCGCGAAAACAGAGCATTTCGGGCTGTTTTAACATAACGGTGTTTCAGGCTGTTTTAACATAACGACTAGTTTTTGAGGAGTGGGATATATAATACCCGATGTGCTGCGGGTTTGGGCAAGCCTACGGGTCCATTTGAGTATTCTTGAGCTAGAGAAAGTCCTCCCCACTAGTTTGTGCATGTGTTGCACATAAGAGAGGGTGAGAGGCAAGATTTGAGTGTATTTGCATATGTGATTGAGCTTTAGACACATAGTGATGGGTCAACGTGAGTCTTGGCTTGTTACTCTTGGTGTTTGCCGGCACCTAGACGGTGTGGAGGTGCTGCGATCCGGTGATCTTCTCAAGTAAAGCATGTGAGAAGGACCGCTGTGCTTGTGAGAGGTTCTTGTGCTTTGCCTCGCCGTAGCGGTGAAAAGCAACTCTAGTGGAATCGAGGTGTGCAGAGGTTCATTGATTCCAGCTAGTTTATAGACCAAGTGGATTCTTGGTGGAGGAGCGGTTGGAGCTTTGAATCCACCTCAACGTGGATTAGGGGTGACCGGCAAGTCACCGAGACCATGGGAAAAATTTGGTATCTCCATTGTGGTTTGTTTCTTGAGCTCATTTAATTTGTGCAATTTATATTTAAGCAAGTTTATATTCTTAGAAATATTTGTTGCTTGCTTATCACCCAAGGATTGCAAAACTTAATCTAGACATAGGGTGTTGCTGCACATAGATGAGAATCATATATTGGGGGTGTAGTTGTGTTTTAGCCGATAGTTTTAATTCCGCATCTTTATAGTTTAAGTTGTGCTAAACATTTTAGAACCGACTATTCACCCCCCCTCTAGTCGGCCTCCTCGATCCTACACGTGACCCCTAAATTTTCAATCACCCCTAAAGGCTTAGTAGTTCTACCATTCTCCCATAATCAATTTAATGTTTGTAGGGACAAGATTAGAATTTTCAGCAAGATATTATCATAAATCTTAGAAGTCATGAGACTAACATGAGCACCAATGCTGCATAAAGCTCTATAAATGAATTTCCCATCAATCATACAACTTAGATGAGGGGTGGGTGATGTGGTAACCTTTATTGTGATCGCTCCCTATTGCTTAGACTTTAGCTATGCGTGCGAAGGGAGATGGGTCGGGCTTGACCCCGAAGATTCTCCTTGCTTCCTTGATATGGTTATCGTCCACCTCCCCTTCTTCTTCGAACAGCCTCCGCATAATTTTCCGACCGATTCCCTTTCCAATACGTACCCCAAATGTGAGTTCAAGAGGGAAATCTGACTCTATGGCTCTAGCCGATCTTCATCGTGCTTGGGTAAGGCCTTCATTTGTCAAAAAATCCCCGAAATCTATAGGCATCCAATCCATTGGTTCAAACTCCTTAAGTGATCTCGCACTACCCAAGCTCCTCTTTTCTTCTCCATCTCTTGTCGAGTCTTGCACTAATGCACCCTTCATCTTTGAGTTATTCTCACATCATTTTAATGCTTTGGTTGTTATTTCCCTCGGCTCCGGAGTATCTTTTCCGGAAATTTCAGCAAGCTTCACTGGTTGAGATCCCTGCTCACGGCTTGCCGAATCTCGCGTTTGCCAATCTCTATGCATGGCCGCACCATTGCTATTCTTTGTAGGAGTTGAGCGGCTTCCATAAGCGTCATATCCATGAGATCTCCTCCTGCACACATTGAAACATATTCTTGCGCATTTGGAGGTAAGGGAAAAATAAAATGTTTGCAAGAGTACATCACCCGAAAATCCTTGGTCCTTGCTCAAATCAAGCCGTGAACCTATCCCAAACTTGGTCTATTCCTTCGTCTTCTCGTTGCATGAAGGTGATCACTTGCTTACCGGATTGTGATGAGTCTTGCTCAATGTGAAGAACTTCTCGCAAAACTTTTTCATCAACTCATCCCAATTTCCTTTCACCTCGAAGGATGCTAACCCGTGCCATCTTCTTGCTTTCTCCGAAAGTTAGTAATGGGAAAAGATTCCATCAGAACCAAGCTAAGGGGACTTTATTTTGTTGCACTGTCTTGCATAGCATAGTAAACCACTTGATGGTGTCTATATATATTGTCCTCTTCTTTTCCTCTAAACGGATTTGCGGCCGCCATCTTGATGATTTGAAGATTGATCTCATATTCAATTGGTTGGAGTGTCGAATCCGATTCTTGCAATGTCCAAGTCCTCCACTCTCAGGCTCGCGTAATCCCTCAATGATTTCTCCTCCTCCATGGTGGGAACGAGAAGAGCCATCTAGTCAATAAAAACAAAGAAAAACAAAAGAAAAATTTCTAGAAAAGGGTTAGGGGTTAGAAACCAACAAAATTAACACAACAATAAATGTAGCAAAACATTCTTGTTCCTCGCAATGGCGCCAGAAAAGCTTGTTGACGGCGCTTAGCCACGTCAATTATGAACTGCAAGCGCACATGACGGTTGTTAGCTTTTTCCTTAGAGAATTCTCCAAGGTTATCAATGCATGGAACAAGTAGATCACTATGTTTACCTAAGAACTAATTAGGGTGGCTAAGGGATCTTTTAAAGGTGTGTTTAAGAACCAAACTAAGCCTAATCAAATCTGAATTAAAAGGAATAAGCGAAGATCAAGTTTATGTAGAGATTAAGATGTGGAGAGCATTTACCCCATGGGATCCATGGATCGCAAGGATAAACAATCACCGAATTAATGCACCAACCTAATCTATCTAGTTCCGAAAGCCGATGTAGTTTCCCCACACTCGTCACACAGCACTAGGAGTAGAAGCACATCAAACCTAGGGAACCGATATCTATGTAAAAGATAGATTAAAGTTCACAAAGAATGTCGACGATTATAAATCCGAGGTCACCTTACAATCTCATGGACAAACGTAGGCTTTTACCCCATAAAGCTACTCATCATGGCAGGGTTCGTGGTGTGGAAGCGATGGCAAAGGATGAGTCCCGGTGTGAAAGGATCAGCTACGGTTTGTTGCAGACCTTCGATGAGAGTTGAGGATAAATGGATTTGGTGGAGGATCGACGTTGGTTGTCTGACTACAACACCAACGATGGTTGCGCCTAGGGATGAAAACGGATCGGATACGGACGGAAATGCCCGAATACGAATACAAATATTTATTTTTGCTGGATCGGATCCGGATACGGACAGTCCAAAATATGTCGGATATATATCGGGATATTGATATACATTACACATCTGCAATAGACATTCAACTTTTGTTATGTGGATACGGATACGGTCGGATATTGATTTTCTGGTTCTGGATACGGACTATACCATTTAAGGTCTGAGGGCCTTCGGTCGGTCGGACGGGAATTATCCATACCACTTTCATCCCTAGTTGCGCCAATTCAACAGTTACACCGCCTCCGATTGTGATGTCCTTGTTGTGCCAAGAACGCCACCCGAGCCTGCTAGCAATCGAGAACAAGCAAGAACAAGATGACAAGCAAATACTCACGAATCTAAATCACAAGTTGGGGTTCTGAATCAAGCAAACGGGTGGTCTAATCGACACACGCGCTCACAAGGAAGTAACAGTAGCTAAACTTACAACAAAACAAAACCTCACCTCATCCTGGTGGCTAGGTCATGCATTTATACACGAAGAACAGCCAGGGGCATGGGAGGGTGGAAACCCTAACATAAAATGGGTCCCTAGTGGGCTGGACGAGATACAGATGACTTAGCCCGAGTCTGGAACACCAATCATCATTTTAGCGACTGCTCCTTGATCCGGTAGAATTTTGACATGAGGTTGGATCCATGTGAAAATAGACTTCAGTAGATTTCCGACAAGTACTCATTTGCCTCAAACAATATCCCGAGCAAGGAGTTATGACCGAAACAACATTGTGCTACCTGACTGTCCACTTGACTCAAAACGGAGTGAAACTCGACGTTTGCATAGATGCGCCCCTCAACTCCAAACGTGAGCTTGCGAACGTTCAATGGATGTTGTGGCAGCTCCTCCCATCTTCTACATATCCCATGTTCCTAATAATAAGACATTCATCACCATAATTTAGTAGCATCCCATTCTGTAACTCATTTGTATGAACAGCCAAGGAACGAATTTACCTGATAGTTGAGTTCTCGTGCACGAGTTGAGTCATTGGTCCTTGCTGCATAGTAGGCATGGTTGTATCATTGGAAGGGATGTCCTCATCATGATGTGTGACATCTCCGGTGTAAAAGTACACTTAAAACAAGTGCAGAAGAGAATTATGGGTTGGAATTCAAAAATTCATCAAAATTCAAATTGAAATTCAAAAACAAAGGTTGTTTAACACCCAACTGAAATCTCAAGAATTTTGTACTAAACTTGAAAATCTCCATAAAAGTTGTTAGTCATCACAAATAAGGCCTAGTCACTGTTTGGAACTTTTGAAAATTTTGCACTTTAGCCCCTCAAAAACTCGAAATACAGTTCTGGACACCTTTTTGAAATTGGGATATTTGAGCTTGAAAAATTTGAAATTTCAGGTTCACCCCAAAAAGAAAGTTGTGTCCCACCTCTCAAACTCCAACTTTTATTTTCACACTTTTTCATGTTCAGTTCAAATTTTCGGAGAAAATTCGAAAGGGGCACAGGAGCTCCACGGGCGCCCAACAGTGGCCCTGGCGCGCCACTGCTCCGGCCGGGAGTCGGCCGCCACGTGGCCGGCGAGCGGCGGAGGCCGCGCCGAGCTGGCCAAGCCGCGGCGGCGTGTGGCGTTTGTCCTCACGCGCTTGTCCGACTTCTTCCCGAGCCATCACGTCGCGGGCGACGTCGCGTTTTGCCTCGCGCCGCGGAGCGCCATCATGGCGAGCTCGCTCGGCTACTGGCCGCAGCCGCGCGCGCCGCGCTGCGCCGTCCTGCAGGCCGCGATTCCGTCCCGCTCCGTGCCAAGAAGCCCTGTAGAAGATCTTCCACTCCCTCACGCGACGATCTTTCGACGCCCAATCCCGTGCGCGCGCTCTACCCGAGCTCCCGCGCCATCAATGGCGACCTCGACAGCCCGAGCGCGCGTGCGCACGCGTCCGAGGCACCTCGGTGCTCGCTAGCGCACCCAAACCATTCACTGAGCACCCTCATTCCTTCCTCCAGCCAGTGCACAGTCCTCCTCCCTCTCACCGCGTTCGCTTCCATCGTCTTCCACCTCGGGACGCTTTGAGCCGAGCTCGAGCTTCCCCGCCGCGAACTCAAATCGACCGCGAATCCCTCCACCCTTTTCCAATCCCCCGCTCGTGAATCTCGCTCACTCACCCCGCTAGCCGCTCGAGCACTCCCCAGCTCGAATCGAGCCTCACTCGCCGCGAATCGAGACTTCTCCCCACCGCTCGGCCATTGACACCGCGAACCCCACCTCCACGTCGAGCCCCATAACCCCGGCCATCCCCGTCGCAGACGAACCCCACGACGAGCTCCACCATCATCCAGTGAAGCTCACACGCCCTTCCGCGCATCGTCTCGACCACCGCAGGCCGCCAGCGACGTCGCCGGAGCCAACCGTGCCGCCGCTCAACGTCGACGAGCCGCGCCGCTTCACCTCCGACCACGAGACCTACCTCAACCGACTCGCGGTGAGCTCCTCTCCATTTCCCCCAACTTTCCCCGAGCCAACTCGCCGCTGTTTCGCCGGCGTAGCAACGCCGACGAGCCCTGGACCTGTTTGCGTTCCCCTTTTTAGTTCTAGGGTCCTCTGCGCAAAAATCAGGGACTTGTTTGAAAGGTTTTAAAAGTTCTAGGGTCTCCAACGTAAAAAGATTCTTAAACCTAGATCTATTTTTCCCGAATCTTGTAAAATCCGCTAAAAATCGTACAAAATCAGAAAAATGCACAAAAATACTCCCTGGACTCGCGAGATTGTACACTCCAATCTCATTTAAGCATGTATATACTTTTGGTGAACCATTTTTGAATTAAAATTCAAACTGTAATTTTAGAAACTTTTGCACCATTTCAAATCCAGAGCTCCGCTAAGGCTGAGCTTTGGATATGTTGTTTGTAGTGACTTTGGGCACCTAGTGTCCAAAGGGGACCTAAAAATATGGACTGTAGCTTCAGTTATTAATTAATTTGTGAATCCTGTCTTTTTGTAGTCCAGAAATTATTAAAAATAATCTATGCGGCTAAAAATCACCATTTTTCTCCAGAGGCCTAAAAACTTGTTAGCACATCTGCTAAAAATGCCAAACTTAATTTTTGCTCTGTTTAGACTAGCAAATAAATAGACATGTGTTTTCAAATAGAACTTTATTGAGGACTGTTCAAGGGTTATTTTGAGCCACCACTTGGCCAGAGCCCTCCTTGTACTCATGGCTAGCTCTGGTAGGAAAATTTCCTGATTTGGATGTATTTCAAATTTTATATGAAATTATTTCATTTCTGTAGGCAGCAGCTTGTACTATTTTTAATAAATTTTGTGTAGCTCGGATTTAGCTAAATTTTGGAGTGAGCCTAACTCTTATACTCCAGTAGCTGTCATAAAGTTTATAGATAAAAAGGATGAACAAAAAATGAGAAACAAAATGAGAAGGAATTAATGTGGAATTGAATTATATAAAAGAATAAACCTTTTTGATAATTAGTTAGAATAAAATAAGGAAAGTCTAAAATTCCAAGAACAGCACCCAAACTTCAAATAATAAATGGAAATTCTTTTATATATGTACACAATCACCATCAAAGATGAATAAAAATTTTCCACACCCCCCTACTCTATTTTTGTGAAGGAAAGAGTAGTACTTAAGGATGTCTAGGTCAATATGGCCTTCAAGGCCTTAGTTTTGGAATCACTAGGCAGCCACTATAAGTTATGCATCTCATATAGAAGGCGCTATTCCGGACGGCACCTACCATCTCATCCCCGCCGACGAAGAAGGAATCCCGGAGGGAGGTGCCAACGAAGTAGAAGTCAACCCTGAGGCTAACCCCCAGCTAGAGCAAGAAGGCAAGCCCCGGAGCATAACCTAACCTTTAAAGTTTACGCATCTATGAATTCTCTATGCTTGTGCATTTACGTTTCAAGGAGTTGATTGAATACCTTAGCTGCACATTTCTAGTACCTATGACTTGCAACACTAGTATGAAAGGATCGATAGGGCATTGCTTTAGGTCCGTTACAAGTCGAGTGATTTCCTGTCACTCACGAGACATAGGAGTTGCTTTACTTATGTTGAAATCATAAGGATTGACGGACGGGATGATAGATGTAGATCTCCCGTCCGTGTATGATAATTGATTTAAGGTCGAAACGTGTGGTTGAGTGTGTCAAGTTTTTGAACGTACCACATGCATGCCGATATATGGGAATCGATAAGCCCGGTACCAGATTGAAGCAGCTAGGGCCGATAGCCATCTCTCCTTGGAAACTTTGTTTTCCCCTGCCGTACACTTGTGGATATATGCGTGAGACTGTGAGTGAAGCAGTAAACCTCTATCCTAAGGAAGGTGGATTCGGATCCGAATTGTGGATCCCCTGGCCAGGTAGCAAAATTCGGTTCGAACTGTCCGCTTCTCGCGGTTAATGAGACTGCTTGACCGCCTTGCTGCATTGAGTAACAAGTGGAACTATGAGATTGATGAACTCGTTGTATGAAATAAATTGTATTGCACCACTTGTATGTTTAGAGAGGAAGCTAATCTAGAATGGTTAAATCTACTAGAATATGATGCTAAAACATGAAAGCAAGGACCTACTTCTAGTCGCTTTTTGGCAAACAAACCCACCAGCCAAAGGCCTCTCATGTCTGGATGTCGGTGATGTAGTTTTCACCCGACGGGTAAGCCTTGCTGAGTATTAGTATACTCAGCCTTGCTTGTGGCTTTTATTTATAGGTACTGTGTTGGATGTGGCAGTCGATGCCATGACTTAGCCTACCCAGGTTCCCCCTGGATGGCACATCGAGTGGGTTCCGTCCTCTGCCGAGGAACGGGAGGAGTAGCACCGTGGCAGGCTTCATCATGGTGTTACGTTGTATCGTCGTTAGTTTATTTATCTTTCCGCTGCAATGAACTACTTTATTTCCGCTGCAAGAAGTTGATACTCTGATTTAAATTCAAACTCGGTTTGTAATAACTTCGAGATACTATTTATGTATGTTAAATTTGGGGAATGTTGTAATCTCTGGAACTCACCTTCGTGTGGGCGTGCTGTTGTTTCGATCAAGAAAAGTACGTGGTTAAATCGGGTTTAATCCGACGGCGCTCCAGCTTATTCCGGATTAAGTGCCTGACTACTCGATTAGTGGTCCCGGGGTACTTAACTTGGAATAATTTCGGAGTGGTCCGCCACACGATGTCCTTCGTCTTGCTCTTGAGATGTCCTTCAATGATGGGTATTCTCTAATGTCCAGACTCCACCCTTCAATAATGGCTGCTCCCTCCCTTTTCAACTCCTCTCTGGGTGAAGGTTTCAGTGTCCCAGCGGCTAGGGTTATCGAGGGCATCATGCACGCGAAAGGGGGCCACCCTTGGGCCCTGGAATGGACCACGCCGGCCGGCTAGGGTCCAAGTGGGGCAGATGGCCTGGGCCTCTTTTGGCCCGGCTCAGCTTCATCTTCCACGAGTTCATTCCTCTTTTCAATCCGTAGCCACGTCCTAGTGTAACTTCGTGCTAAAATTCCTCTGAAAATGCCTTATTTCCTGCAAAACAACAATATGCTCCAAAATAGAAGACACAATCGAAAATGGAGTTATTTCGGGTGCCAAATGGCGAGTTAGTACATGATTGTTCCCGAAAATATTATGGAAACACTACAAAAAGGGTGTAGCTAAGGAGCGCCAACACATTTCATCCCATCTATCTCAAGTGTTACAATCCCCCTTCCCACATTAAGAATTGCACTAACTAATTTTAGGAAGGGTTTGCCAAGAATGACATCATCATGATCATCCTCACAAGAATCAAGCATAAAGAAGTCTATCTGGATGATGGAAACCTACTATGTCTTCAATCTCTCACCCCCCACCTCTCCCTTCAAAGTTCCAAGGTATGCTTGCAAACTTTCGGTTGCATCTGCTAGACCTTGAGCATAATGTTCTTGCGAAGAATCATCATCCAAAGCTTGTTGTAGGGGGTCCCTAAAAGAGTGGGCAAAAATTAAATTTTTGTTTCATCCCATTTATCTCAAGTGTTTATCTCAAGTGTTACAACCTCCCTTCCCACATAAAGAATTGCATTAACTAATTTTAGGAAGGGTTTGCCAAGAATGACATCATCATGATCATCCTCGCAATAATCAAGCACAAAGAAGTCCTTTGGGATAGTTTTGTTCATGATAGTAACACCTAGATTATAATGACTCCTAGAGGCCTAGTTTTTCTACCATCTCCCATCATCAATTTAATATTTGTAGGAACAAGATTGAAACTTTCAGCAAAGACTTCATCATAAATCTTAGATGTCGTCACACTAACATGAGCACCAACATCACATAAAGCTCCATGAACAATTTTTTCATCTATCATGCAACTTAAATGTGGCTTAGGCAAGGTCATACCTTTGTTGTGGTCGCTTCCAATAGTGTAGACTTAGCTATGTGTGCGAAGGGTGATGACTCGGGCCTCATGCCCAAGATCCTTCTTGCTTCCTCGATGTGGTTGTCATCGATCCTTCCTTCTTCTTCAAAGAGCTTTCAAATTATCTTCCGGTTGATTCTTTGTCCAATTCATACCCCGTGTGTGGATTTGGGTGGAAGTCCGACTTTATTGCTCTTGCCGACACCGCTTGGCTTGGGAAGGGTCTTCTTTCGTTGAACAAATCTCCAAAATCAATTAGCATCCAATCCATTTGCACGAATTCCCTTAACGACCTTACGCTTTCCAAGCTTCTTCTTTCTTCTCCCAAGTTCTTCTCGGTCGACCGTTGAACCAATGAATCTTCACCTTGAGTGGTTCCCACGTCCTCTTCATGCTTTGGTTGTTCTTCTTTTGACTCCGGGGCACCTTTTCCGGAAATTCCAGCAAGCGATCCCACTTGAGTGTCTTGCTTGATCTTTCCCGAACGGTGTTCTACCCAATCCCTTTGCATGGCCGCCCCCATGCTTATCCTTTGTAATATTTGGGAGTCTTCTATGAGTGTTTTCTCCATGACATCTCCCCCAGCGCTTATTCGAACAAATTGCATGCACTCGGGTTGGGGAAAAATAAAAAGTTCGCAAGAGTACATCACAGGGGAATCCAAGCCTAGCTCCTTGTCTAGTCAATCCGTTGAACCTCTCCAAAACTTCATCTATCCCTCATCATTCCCTTGCGTAAAAGTGATCACTTCCCTCCGAATGCGATGAATTTTGCTCAAGGGGAAGAATTGTCCATAAACTTCTTCATCAACTTGTCCCAATTCCCTTTGTCCTCAAAGGAAGCAAATGCATACCGTCTTTTTTCTTTATCCGCGAGTAAATACAGGAAAAGATTCCACTTGAACCAATCTAATGGAACTCCCTCTTGTTGCACCGTGTTGCATAGTAAACCACTATCTTGATGGATCTTCCACCGCTATCTTGATGATTTCAATCTTGATGTCGTGCTCGATGGCTTCGGGTATCAAATCTGTTTTTTTTTCATGTCAAAGTCCTTCGGTTGTGGTCTTTCATAATGTATTAGTGATTTTTCATCTTTCTCCACGTGTGTAATGAGAGGAGCCATCTAGAAAATCAAAACAAAAACAAAAGCAAAAATTTCTAGAGAAAAAGGTTAGGGGTTAGAAATCAACAAAATTAATAAAAAGATAAACGTAGCAAATTAGCTTGTTCTCCAGCAACGGCGCCAGAAAAGCATATTGACAGTGCTTAGCCGTGTCAGTTATGAACCACAAGTACATCAGTCGGTTGTAGCTTTTCCTTTAGAGAATTCCACAAGATTATCAATCCGTGGAACAAGAAGGTTACTACGCCTATCTAAGCACTAATTACGTTGATCTAAAAGTCTTTCAAGTGATGTTTATGAATGAAAACTAAACCTAACCTAATGTGAATTTAAAGAGGAATTAATAAAAATTAATTTATAAAGAATAAGATATGGAGAGCATTTGCCCATAGGGTTTTAGGATCACTAAGTTATGCAACTACCGAATTAAAGTATCAATCCAATCTATCGAGTTCCGTAAGTTGATGCCTTTCCCTCTCACACTCGTCACACAACACTTGGGGTAGTCAATCATCAAGCAAAGAGCACCGATCTATATACTAGATAGATGGATATCATAACGAATGTCGGCGATTACAAACCGAGTTCACCTTACAACCCCATGGACAAACGTAGGCTTTCACCCAATAAAACTAGTCGTGGCGACGGAGTTCATGGTGTAGAAGTCGACGGCGAAGGCTGAGGCTCATTGTCCTTCGTCTTGCTCTTGAGTTGTCCTTCAACGAATGGTGTTCGATCTCTTCTGAGAGCTCTCCTTTCAAGATGGCAGCTCTCCGTTTTTTTTAGACCTTCCTGGGCAAAAGATTCAATTGGACACCGCCTTGGGTTATCGAAGGCGACACACACGCAAAAGGGAGCCGCCACTGGGCCCTAGAATGGGCCAGGCCGGCCGGCTAGGTTTTTAGGGGGCCGGCCTAGGCCCCTTTTGGTGGGACTCAGCTTCTACTTCCTCGTGTTGATTAGCCTCTTCGATTCTTAGCCATATCCTATTGTGACTCATCCGAAAATGCCCTATTTCCTGCAAAATTATAATATGCTCCAAAATCTAAGACACAATAAAAAACAGGGTTATTTTTTGTGCCAAGTGGCAGGTTAGTACACCAAGATTCCTGAAACCAGCGCTAGAACACCACTAAAAGTTTATAGTTAAGAAGCGCCAACACTAACGCCATGGTTTCTTCGCAACTACAGAAGCACAACAAAGAAATGCAAATCAGACATCGCATCGGCAGATCCGGGGTAGTAAAAACTCTGAAACAAGCCATGAACACCGTATACACCTAGCGGCACCACACGCTACGGTACGGGAAGCAAAACCAGGTCTTGAAGAACACGAAGGATGGAACGCAGGGTTTGGAAAAGGGAGAGAGCAAGAAAAAATGCCATTTGGGACAAGATGGGAAGAACTTATTTCCACGGCGACGACAATGCATATTCCGAGGTCGGGGAAGGCCGCACTCCTTCCGCGCGCTGGATGGGATGACCTCGGCATCCGACGAGAGGAGGAGAGGCAACAGCAGTGAGAACCTTTACTACGGGACATAGTGAACCACGATTCACCGGAGGCATCAAAGTACCCTACAGAAGCTAGCCCAGCATATTCCATCCGCGTCGGCGCATTCCCACGTCGTAACAGTTTCGTCTATGCTGCGCTCCTCACACATTGGCCGAGATAGTCCTGAGCCCCACCGATTAGCGTCTACACTGGCTAGCGCACACAGTGGACATGGCACCTGTCCAGACGAGGCACTGGCGCGGGCTCAGGGAGCGACACGGCAACGAGTATAAATGCGTATAGCAGAACGCCTTGACTCCCCAAACCATCCGTTCTCAGTCACTGCGTGTAGGGCCACATGCACATGGGGGCCATTGCTCAGTGTGTATCCGTGGCAGTGTACGCAAGTGGAGAACCCAATAGGGGAGATCCGTACTTGACCTGCCTCTGATGGATGGACGCAATCCATGGTAAATCATGGACACATCGGTGATTTTGTTCATGTAGTCTACGTAAACGGTGTGAAACAAGCACAGGGGAGGGCAACAAGACGTTGGGAAGCATCCAAGGAGGGGCATGCATATCTGGTCCACCTCCGAGAGATTAGCACAGTCCACGATAAACCGTATACATGTCGTCTATCCTACCTCCGTAGTCTACATAACTATCATGGAATATGTTTAGGAAGGGCCAAGCAAAAACTGGAGGGGGGAAGGGGGGAAGTGGGTGACGTGACCTCCGCATTATCGGCCACTGGGGCGACGTGACCCGTGAAATGGAAGGTGAATCTCCGACGCCTTTAATAATTGCGATAGCATTCATAAACATTGTATTTGAGAAAGTCATGATATGTTTGGCTACTATAGTATTAGCGCAGTTTTCCTCATTTTCTTTTATATAAATCTTGTATTAAGCAAAATAGTCTCGATGATAATAAAGAAATTGCATGCATTTTAATCTGATCTTAACTTTTATGTGTATCAGTAAATACGGTATAATTATGTGTACCAGTATATACAGTACGGTTACTTCTATGCATAGGTAGTTAAATAATATATTTTTTTGTGCTTTACTATTTACTGAGAATGTATGAGGTGCAAACCAACCTCTAACTTCAAATTTCAAATTTGGACCACACGATATTGATCTAAGAGGACGCACCTCAAACTTCAAATTTCAAATCTGGACCACACGATGTTGCTCTAAGAGAGCGCACCTCAAACTTCAAATTTCGAATCTGGACCACACGATGTTGCTCTAAGAGAGCGCACAGAGGTGGTAGGGGTGATTTTGCACAAATATGATCCCTTCCACCTTTCCTGTGTAACCTCTTGGATTAACATCGTATGATCCAAATTAGAAGTTTGCATAATAGACTTTAGAAGGTCTCTAGTTGGTAGCTCTGTGATTAGGCTGCACCCATGAAGCGAGTGCACGGAGAGCATTGAGTCCTGGCTCGGTTCGGAAAAAAAAAAAGGTGCTCGTGGATGTTTTAGAACTCTAAAAGTACCACACTTTAGAAAACTGGGTGGTTGAGGTACCAAACTCTTCAAAGGATTTGATACTATGGTATTTTGGAAAACCACAGTATTATCTTAAACTCCAAAAATACCTAGCATCCAAACAGCCCCTAAACAGCTGCCATTAGGCATGAAATACAAACATGGATCACTATTTAGAAGGATGCGATCTGTGCGAGTGCGACTCTATTAGACACCTCCATAGTGCATTTTTCCGCATACATAACTACTGCCAGCTTGGGTATGTCTATTTCCTGACAGATATGGCATATGTAGAGAAAAGCCCTAGATCAAGCTCAAATTCAACATGATGTACAACATCTTTACTGACGGTTGCAAACGTGTCTCTGTTTCTTTCATTCGCTCAAATCTTTGGCGTCTGGGTTCGCTGCTGGTCTCTGGACTGGCTCATCATCTTCTGATTCCGACCATGCTCGTCTCTTCCGTTCTATTGCAGACTGAGGGTGTCCCTGCAGCAGAAGTGTACATAAGCGAGTAAGTTTTATTATGTATGTAAACAGCAACAGCTAAATCTAACGGAGTAACGGTAAAAAGAATGACTTTCTGTAAATAAACAGGAGTGCGCATTTAATTTTCCAATGGAATGTTTATCAGTATCAATGCATCACTTGACAAAAGGCATGAGCAGGGATAAGGTAAATAGAAAATAATAAACATCAATTGTTTATGAACAAAGAACACAATCCTAACCATATCATCTTCAGCATCAGAATCTTCAAGACCAGCAGCAGCAAGAAGGTGATCTGGGGCTCTCTCAGAATTTTCACCATCATTGTCCCTCGACAGGTTTGCGTAATCATCTTCTGCTTCTGGCTCATCTCTATATTCATTTTCATCCTCTTCCCCATACTGCATATTTGTCTTCTGATCCTTCTTCCTCTTAGTACCCTTCCTCCTCTTTTCACTTCCCCCGTCTTCGTCTTCATTCTTGGATCTATCTTTTCTCTTGCCAGGGGTGTGGGTGGATGTTTTCCATTGTTCCTAATGAAAATATATGTGTGTGCAGTAAGCCAATAATATCTGAGAAATTATCATGAATGTATGTGCAGCATTCCACCAGATGGGGAACTGGGGAAGAATCCCAAGTAAGAGCATCAGTTACAAGAAACTTGAAAGATGCCTAGTTGGCAAGCCACAAATCATTTTAGATATTTTAGTAGTGTGCAAGCCCAAACATTATGATTCTGACTAGCATGTCACCTGCTTGAACCATGAGCTAGGTTTTAGATTCCCTCGTAATATTTATTATTATTAATGCATTCTTATATTTCATTAATGGATATAGACAAGCAGAATCAAGAAGGCGACATTCTACAACAACAAAGTCTTTTAGTCCCAAGCAAGCAAAATATATAATTTAATGTGTTCGAATTTTTTTCTTTGAGAAATCATTATAAACAAAAAGGTGACCAGAAGAACATGATTCATACTTCCCAGATCCAGATAATAAAATCGTATGCACTATGAAGTAGCTTATTTCATATATGGTTTCCAGTGCCATATAAAACAACATTATAAATGCATGATAAGCTCCAAGAATTAATGAGATAGGGTGTCGGACTTCAACCAGCATTTCTTAACATTTTCCTCTAATTTATGTGTAACATACAAATACCTTGACACGCTCGAAATGTTCCTCCTGTTGCTTTATTTGCTTTAGCTCGTCTTCCTCCCTCCTCCTCTCTAACTGTTAAAAACACTACATTAAAAAGGGACCTAAATACTCAAACATCAAATAATATCACTAATTGCAGCTAGAATTCACAAAGGAGTAAACCTGGAATTTCCTCTGTTCTTCTGCCCTTCGGCGAGCTTCCTCTGCCAAAGCAATCTGACGGGCAACTTCCATTTTTTGCTTATTTTGCTGCTCAGCTTGCTCAGCTGCATCACGGTGAACCTTAGCAGCATCAAGCAAATGTTTGCAGTACTCAACATGAGTTTCTATTTTCCTCTCATCAAAACCATGAGAATGGTACGTAGATGCAACAGACAACAGACTGAAGACTCTAATGGCATTCTGAAGTTCAGTGACTGTGGCACGAACCTAAAAATAGAAAATGTAAAAGGAGAATTATTGAATGCTTCTGATGAATGAATGAAATAATATAAAATATGAGGTTGTCAAAATCAATTCGATGTCAAGAGTTGTAATCAAAAGAAATGACAAATTTTATGAAGGAAAAGTTATATTGACAGTTTTTTTTTTATTTCATATGTTAGAGCTGTATATATAATACCCATTTCTATGCAAATCCAGCCTAGGTCTACATATATATAAGGCTGAAAAAATGACTAACATTTACAAAGCACTGAGAATTTGAAGGAACTTGTGCAATGTTGTGTCATATCAATATCATAGCTCATAAATTAATGTGTGCAAAAGGTAGCTTCATCACAGTGGCCCTGTTTGGATGCAAGGTTTTATTGGAGTTCTGGAAAAATACTATGGTTTTCTAAGATACTTTGGTTTTGGAAAACTATGGTGTTTGGAAGCAACAAATCTAATAAATACTATGGCATCACTAAACTGCAGTCCATTTGGACTTTTATAAAGTCCAGTTCAGACCTCTTTTTTTTCCCCTAAACCATGGTCACTGGCCTTTGCTTTCTAAAATACTGTTTGTTAATACCTTGGTTCTAAAAACTACAAGATCCAAACAGGTCCTACCAGCTTATGTACTTAGTTTGTAGGTTTTTTTATTGCCAGTTTATATATAAGAGACAAGGTAAAAAAGGAACAGTACTGACCTCATCAACTGTTCTTTTTGTCTTTTGGAGAGTAGAAGCTGAGAATTTTTGCATCGACACTCCTACATTAAACCTTAACAAATAATTTGATGGAGCCAGATGTATAGCTCTCAGCAAAGTTTTCCTGCAGTCTTGCCATTGCTCAGCCTCATAGTGTGTTCGAGCAAGGTATAAAAGGATCGTTGCATCTGTGTTGTAGAAGAACTTCCGCAGGCAATTTTGGTACTACAAGAAAGAATTAGCAACATCGCCTCAGAATTTTTATGTGTACGCATGAATTAGTAACTTTGTCACAGTTCATGTATGTGGACAGACATTCAGAGAAGAGCTTACCATTTTAATTGCTTGTTGAAAATGACCTTGAGCAAAATATACATGAGCCAGATTGATCCACACATCAGGAATGTGTACAAATATACTTCCAGATGTGGCTTCATGTACCTAATTCATTTTAAATTGCTGAATTAATTAATAAATTAGAGTTTGCATACAGCAACAATATACAACAATGAACTTAATATTCCCTCCTCCTAACCTGTGTAAACAACTCTTTGGCAGCATCCCATTTGGCTTTTTCAGCATATAAGATTCCAATACCATTTGCAGCAAACATATTACTACGGTGCTGCTTTAGTACTTGCTGACAAATGTGCAATTTTGTCAGAACAGATACATTAGGGACAAGATAAACAATAGGAACTTTGCACATAGCAACCTATTCAAAGTATGAAATGAAATGCACAGTACACTATGGTTGTAGACAACAAGAAGATTGATTCTGATACCCAGAGTGAGCAAAACTAAGTGACCTCCACAACTGTAGTTATGAGCAATCAGCATAAAGACAGCAAAATGCTGAGCAAATTCGTGTTGTTCTTATTACTTTAGTGGTATTAATTATGATAGATGTAAATATTTGTAAGCAGCCAGTGGTGTACAATTTTCTTTCTTCTGCAATGAATTGATCATAGTTCTCCAGCATATTCGAGGAAAAGAATAAATACATGCAGCCAAACTCCAGCATTCTATTTGATATAACATGTTCTTTTTTATACTACTACAAAAAACAATAAAATGTGCCAACATAATGATGTGCAAATGAATCAAGCATTTAAAAGCAAAAACAATCTGCAGTGTCATAATGCAAATTTCATAAATAGGAAAGGTGAGACGTCCATTTAAACTGGTACAAATAACACATTCAAAGGAAAGCGTAAAACAGCATACGCTCTGATAGAGTTCCATGGCTTTCTCCCTATGAGTAGCCTCAAATTTCGGGGCCTTTTTCTCAGGGCGATTGGCAGCAAAGTAATTCCAGTTCCCCTTCAATAAAATTGAAAAACATTCATCAAAAGAAGAATAAATACATTAAATTCATAAGTTGAAAAAATAAGTATGCATGGCAACAAGGATGTGAAACAGCTAAAAGTAGCATGCAAATATGACAACCTAATTATCGGTTGCTGTAAGCGTAGCAACTAATTCATGAGTCGTTAAAGGAGTTTGCACTATTAGTTCCACCTCAACACTATTATCCAATAGGCACCAGTGAAATGAAAGATGTGAATTGGTGCCAGCTAATTATTTTTTGCTAAAGAGGAAAAAATAGCCTTTAGCTAATTATTACGAATAGAGGACTTCATATATTGAGTTAGGCCCAAAGGGCAATATATAGAGTACAAGAGGTGTGTTTGGTTCGTGACCAAAGGTTGGCTAGACACAACTGCGGCAGCCACACAGACTTATGCTAGTGTTTGGTTGGCAGCCAGACTTTTGGCATGCCACACCCTCCCTAGTCATTGCTAGTTCATTTTTGCTGCCTAAGCTTGCCTAAGGTGTGGCGCTCAAATTGTTCGCCTAACTTTCGGCACGCCACAAGTTTGGCTAGGCAATCTTTGGTCATGAACAAAACATCTTTGCAAGGTTCAAAAGCCCATTGCTACAAAATGTTTCGTAGCGTCAACAAATTTCCTTTGTGAAATCAGCTAACATACCAACTGAAGCAAAGAGTAAGCATCTCCATTGGTCGCTTCCTTAGCATTACGGAAATGCTCCTTTGCAGTAAGCCAGGATTCATCACTCTGGAGCTCAAGACTTCCAAGCATGGACAATGCATTCGGGTTCTTCTCATCTATCTTCAAAGCATCACCTATCTAAAACAAAAACATTAATATTGTTCTCAATTATACAAAAAAAAAAGAAACAAAGCATTGAACATACCAGTTCAATGCTCAGTTGAACATTGTTTCTTTGTTTCGCAATAGCCGCTAGCCTCAGATAGGCATCTATGTAATCAGGGTACTGTTATAGAGAGAGAGAAAAAACTAGGGAATTATAGCACAATACAAAAGATGCAGGAGATAATTTTCATTGCTGTACAAGAAATCCATTTGATAAAAACATATTTTTCTATAGAAATATATTTTAACCAGTGCAATTACTACCTCCATCCACAAGTAGACAGAACCTTGTTTCGAAAAACACTAACAAATATGTTTCATTCACACTTTAGAGGTACACTTTTTGCCATGCTACCTTCATTACTTGTGCAATCTCATGTCTCAATTTCAATACCTTAACTTTTTATGCCTTTACTAGATGTTGTATCCAAAACATGATGCATTACTGTGCATAATTTGGTCAGAAGTGCCAGGATTTTGTGAAT
Organism: Digitaria exilis; assembly: GCA_015342445.1. Classification (NCBI taxonomy): domain Eukaryota; kingdom Viridiplantae; phylum Streptophyta; class Magnoliopsida; order Poales; family Poaceae; genus Digitaria; species Digitaria exilis. Next base: position 14,819 of record JACEFO010002009.1, on the reverse strand, counting down.
GGGAAAAGTGCAAATATTTGTGAACGCAACCATCTATGTAGGCTCTATGGACATGAGCTGAGTAGCTTTGACATGAAACTATTCTTTCATATGAAACATGATCCAGTGTATGTCCATGCATAAAATGTTGAGTGAGTAAAAACTGCATAGCAAAGTTCTTATTGACTGATAAAACAGATCATGAACTTTCAGAGGGAAGAGCAGCAGGAGTACCTTGAAAATAATGAAACGGTACAAGAGGCTTGCTCTGACAGAATCATGAAGTTCTTCTAGTAATCTTGCATAATTAAACAGTGCGGTGACCTTATTCGTATTTAATTCAAGAGGCACACCTTCATCTTCAAGTTGGTGAAAGAAGCTTTGATCCTTATAATGAACATTCCAATTGACCATAGAGCTACCTACTTTATCGTCCATAATTGAAACCCAAAAACCATCACCTAGTGCTTCCTTAAAACTTTGTTCAGCCATCTGAAAGTGAAATCAATAAGGCTAATGCCAGGTATCAATGATAGTTCATAATATTCGAGTGTGCAGCTCATGTAAGCAAACCTCAAACTCTCCCTTCTCAAAATGAAGAAGTCCAATTCCATTGAGCAATTCAACAGGGACATCCTCCCCTGCCTTCTTGAGGAGATTACGGGCCTGTGAACTAATAAGTAAGATTTCATATTCTAAGAATGAAGCAGAACAGGGTGCACCGTGGACTCAAAAACAGAAGCAAGCAGTGGACACATTTGCATTTACAAGATGAAATACAAAAAAGATGCATAAAATTATAAGCCATGACAAGTAGCAGAGCACAACCTGGTAGGTGGAATTCGATAAACAGCCCATGTAACTACTAAGCAGATGCATCTAAAGCTTTTTTGTATAATCATGCCAAGCGTATGATGCAGCACAATTGAAAAACTCAGATTCTGGGAGAGTAAAGCTGTTTTGCTCCACAACCGGGAAAATGCATAAAGAATGAAGACAGTAAAAACCGACGCAGAAGGCAGATTGAGTTAAAAAAATCTGCAGCATTAGCAGCCTTCAGTCATACAGTTGAAGGCAACAGAGCTCTCAGCTTTTTCATGATTAATATGTCGAATCATGCACATCTTTTGATTAGAAAACAATAGGAGGCGGTCATAATAATTTATACAGAACTACATTGGAATATGATATCAGCCAAATGAAAAAAAAAACGAAAACTAAACAATCAACTGGAAAGTTTACCGTCTTCAAGTATTCCATAGCAGCAGACCAGTCAGATTCTACCAGCAATTCACCGAGTTCCACAAATGCCTGCAGAACCACAAAACCTGAGGCATGCCCATGAAACAGAATACAAGAACGCAACAAGGACTGAACATGAACACAAAATAATTGAATAAACACTATACTCATGAAATCTGATATTGAAATAAAAATTATCACAGCTTCCATCTATTTAGCTTTACTGTACTTCTCATTTATCACTCTGAAACACTAATCATCCAATGATGCTTCATACTAGATACATCACCTCTAGTTGGTCCTAAAATATAGCTCTGGCGGAAGAAAATAATCAAGAGATAAAACCAGATAAACAACAGTAATGCCAATTTTGTGTAATTCCTTTCCTACAACAAATAGCGTGTGACTGGAATTGACGCAACTGTGCAAGAAAATGCATAAATCACCATTGTAGCTTGCAAGTAAAATATGTTTGTCATTATATATTAATAATTAATAGCAATAGAACACAATAAAATAAATTAAATTTACAGATTACGGCCAATGTAGTGTGCATCTATTGCGGACCAGATTGAACAGACTGCAACAAACTAACTGTAAGACAACACGGCATTCCAAACTTGCATTTACTTAGGTCAACACATGAACCTCAGATCAGCATCATTTCCAATCATCAGCATTACAAGGTCGATAGAACGACATCACTTCAGTATTTGAAAGAAGCCTATCATACAAACTGGGCCAAGTTCATGAAGCTCTATATGATGACCTTTCAAAATGATTATCAGACAACGAAATGATATTTTGGGCACTGTGCAGTCAAACTATCCAAATATTGGCCACAATATTTATCAGGATCATCTTGGAAGGCAGTAACAATTGTAAGATTGTGTATAATGTGTGGGATGTATTGCATTAGTCCTCTGGGGCGAATATATAAGAGTACATGGCTTGGAGAGCAAGTAGTGCCTCCTAGAGCTAAGAAAGGTTATCCCAGGATTACAATCAATCCTAAACTAACCATATCTGGAGCTGCCTAATATACTCTAACAATGATATTATAATCTTGCAATGCTAAAAAATATTTACATCGAAATTAGTTTCAAAGTCATGTTTTAGGACACTGGTGTCCAAAGTGACACTTTCCTGTGACCTGTAGAGAGAGATAGTACCTGATGATCTTTCGGATCAATTCGGGTAACTTTCTTGAAGGTTTCTATAGCCTTTTCTGTTTCACCAGATTTTGCATGTATGTGCCCAATAGCCTAGACGAATCAACATAAATTTATTTCATAAATACAATATGTTACAGATAGATGAAAACAAAACAAGTGTCCAATTAAATAAATATGCATTACCTTCAAACTTTCACAATTTTCAGGGTGTACCTCAAGCACTTTCTCAAAGCTAGTTAGTGAACTTTTGAAGTCTCCAAATTTTAATTGTATTTGACCAAGTCCTGGTTCAGATCATGTTGTGTTATAATCAGCAACTAAATAAAGTGCTTCAAAATGACCTGCTAATCTAAAATGCATGTCATGTGTGGACCTAAGGGAATAAGATTAATTATAAATGATAGTTTTATGTCATATAGTCAGTTTATCATCAGACTCAAGTGGGAGCCGTTCATTTTTTTTCTTACACATAGGGGGGGCGCTACAGAAGGGCGGCCCTGGTGCAGCGGTAGTGCCTTACTGTCTGTAACCGGAAGGTCCAGGGTTCGAGCCCCAGCCTCTGCACTTTGTGCAGGTAAGGCTGTGCGCATACATCCCTTCCCCAGACCCCGCGCAGTGCGGGAGCCTACGGCACTGGGTACGCCCTTTTTTTATAGGGGGGCGCTACAATAATAGGACGTTCACATTAGCAATGGAGCTGTTCATTTATTACACAAAGAATGCGCACTACAATAATAGAGTGCTCATATTAACTAATCTAAGGATATCATTACTGCTCTTAATGGTTCTCTGACTTAAGTCTTCTGCAGAACATGTTTGTGCCGGCTCATAAGATGCTACTGTTCAATATTGATTAAATACGACTAATATTAACACGAACCAACATGACTTCCACCTTGGGTATATATCTACTAATCCTACAGACTAATATAAATAATTATCTAACATGTGTTTTTTTAATGAAAAAGCTTCATTTTTATCCTTCTATATCTAGAACTATTTGTAGAAACAAGCACCTAAAGCATCAGAATATCACAACACACAAGTAGGAAAATGTCCAATCATAGCGATTGACATGATAAAAAATAACTGATGAAAGTATGGGCATGTGTGCAGAGAAGTTATGAAGTAAAAGACCACCATAAAAATGTAAAATATAAAAAAAAAGTACACTAAAACTGACCAATATATGGTAACACAAAGTCTTGTGGTTTACTGATTTCTTTAACAGATGCCATGTAATATCGTCCGGCAGTCTCAATGTCCCCCTGCATTTTATTAAATAGCAAATATATGCAATGACTAGGTGCGGAGAATCATTCTTATAATTCTTAAAGGAATCCAAAATTTGAACAAAGAAACAAGTAAAGAACACAACGTTAGTTTGATAGGTATATTACCTTACTGTGGTACGATCTGGCCAAGTTATAGTAAGCATGTGATTTGAGTAGTCCATGATTGCTTGAAGAGAGAGCAGTCTCGGTCAATTGTTCAACAACAAAATGTTGGCCAGTAAAGAAATAATGATTTGCAAGGTGATTGAGGGCCAATGTGCAATAAGGATAAATTTCAAATGCTCTTTTCATTTTCTCCATTCCTCGGCGAGTCCCAGCAGCTATAGGTACATTGCAACACTAGAATTAGAAAAAAGGTGGGGGGAAACGCAGCATTAGCTCTTACATGTGCAGAGCATGTACCGTCATTTGTTTGCAAGTCCATGATTGCTAGTGCCACTAAAGCATCAACATTTTGAGGGTCCAGCTGTAAAATTAAGTTCCATTGGTCAAGGCATTGTATTTACCTTGGATCCAAATTTTTGCCCAGTGAAAGAAATATGGCTTACCTGTAAAACTCGCTGAAAAGCTTGCCGAGCTTTTTCTACTTGTCCAAGTTTGTATCGGCAAAATGCTATACCAAGCCTTACAGCAGCAGGGCAATTGGAATAGGCCTGCAGAGCTCTCTATGTGTACCAAAGTCAACACGGAATGTCAGTATGTCATAAACATGAAGCAGTGTCAAATGAGAATGAAGTAATTTATCTGACCTTGTACAGATTTAGTGCATTCCTATAATTTTCCAGGGATTTTTTGTGTTGCTGCTCCGCTTCACCCATCAAAAAGTAAACAGAGGCCTGTGGCAACGAGTTTGAAAATTAAATACGATACAAAAAAAAACAAATACATTATATTTATTATGGTGCATCTGTTATGGTGCCCACTGCCCAGAACACAAGGTGGCCTCCACTGTAGCAGCAGCACACAGCATGCAGTAAAAATAATAGGCTTTGGTTATTACCTCAGATGTTTTGTTAAGAAAGATTGTCCAATCAAGAATCTATCCTAAGAATCTAACCTTCTGTTAATTGGTTCCAAGAATTTAGACCACATTATTACAAACCCAGTATAAGGAAAAACGTAATTTTCTGGTATCAACCAAGGAATAAGAGAGGGAAAAGGCATCCCCTCTCATTTTCTTCTCCAAGACTGGCTCAGAGCCTTGCATCAATTAAACCCTGCTCTTGAACCCATCCAAGCAATTTATGCCATCATTTATCACAAGCTAAAGAGTCATAGAACAGGGAACATCTTGTTTAAATGAAACAGCAAGCATTTAACAAACACTGAGAAGGTATGGTATTAAAACGTTCAACAGTTCTTATAAACTATAAAGATGTGACTAAACTTTTGTAGAAACAAATAATGTGATGACACTTCCACTGGCTCAAATTATAACAAAACAAGTATGATGAGTATCCATATTTCACTACGATGATGACCATTTCAACAACCTAAAGAAAATTACCTGACCAAGTAGAGCTGGAAAATTGTTTCCATCTTCATCCAACACAATCTTGAATGAGTCGGATGCCATTTGCAACTCACCTTTGGCCACACAGAGTTGACCTGCAGAGGAAAATCGATAAATCATCATCCTGAAAGCTCCAATCTTGGTGAGAACATCATCAGAGACTATGGAGTAATCGGTAATCATCCAAAATGAAGTAGTATGCTGAAAAAGGGCACTGAAGGTACTTTCAATCATGCAGTTGGGCATACATGCTCGAAGCCAAATACAATTTCCAAAGTAATTACACCCTCCAATTCAAAATACATGACATTTTAGTGTCATCGCAAGGATTAAGAAAATGAATCAAATGTCCATGTTGCTCCATTTATACTACATTGGAAAATGGCTCGTCATTTATTTCAATGGTGATTGAATTTCTAGATGGCATGTCTTTTGAGTGAATGGCATCTATTTTCAATCAGAGGATGTGGTACACATAGTTTATCCCAAAGTGAATAACAACATCAGGCAACATTATCCAAATAATAATAGCTGTTCAATCAAATAAAGAATGAAATATGATGTGGCACTACTTATAGTGGTGAATTGTAGCTACAAAATAACTCTTCCAAATTCCTAGTCATTCCTCATACAACCACGTGACAGTGTACAGTAAGCTATACAAGGGGAAAAAACAAATGAGATTTAAAATGTTCAAAAAAATGGAACCTTTTCCGATCCACGTAGAAGGTTCAGTTTCGTCTATCCTTGATGCTCTATTGTAGTATTGAGTGGCATCTTTAAAATGTGCTTCCTTCTGCGGTGCCCTCTCAACCTTTCCCAAGAAAGTATGAAAAGCACCCAAAGCGTTAAGGATTGCTATTCGTTCATACTTCACATCAGCATAATACTCGTCAATTTCTGCAATGATACAGATAGGTTGGGGGCTTCCAAGTTTCAATCAAAAGTCAAACTATTAAAGGCACAATCAAATATTCTTTGGTTCAATAATAAAACTAGAAACACCATTAAAGAAAAACTAACCAGGGCCAGAACCTTCCTCTAGAATCTGACGGAACTGTTCTATCTTTCCTTGCTTGAAATATTCTCTCTGTGTGAAAATATTAACAATAAATAAAATAGCAACCAAATAAGTATATTAGATCTACAGAAGGATTGATTGCCTGACAGAACAAACAAGAAAGCTGGCAAAAAAACAGGGTGCATTTTGTAGGCACAAGATTCACGTCATGACTAGTCACGCAGTCTTTAGAGGCAGGACAAATATGAATAAACCAATAGATACTACAAAATACAGTTACAGGGTACATCATTACTGCATCCTCTTCTTGTCGTTAATGTGATGCCTTTTGTTTCTTTTTAATGAGTTGCCCAAGAGATGAATCTATAATGCACTGCTTTTTACTCGGCCAATGAAACTCTAACACAAGTATTTTCCTTGCTACGCTAAGCGATTGTTTTCTCTATTTACATTCTATAAATTATTTGTCCAGATAAGACATCGGTGCTATTGGGTTGCAATTTCTGAGACATCACCGGTAATAAACTCTGCCCTCAATGAGAATGTTCGCCTTGCAGAACAAGACCAAAGCCAATCTGACCAACAACTTCCACGTACTTCAACAATTCTACAGCAATCATCAAGATCAGCTGAATCCTCGCAAAGTCATATGGAAGTACAAACTTCAGCGAGACCCTGGCAGTAGAAAGTCCACTGCAAACCGTGGGAAACAGCAGGAAGAAAGGGTGGGCGACCATGACACCGCCGCCTAGAAGCAGTCCCCGCATCAAGAAAGCCCGAAACCATCCCAAGGAGCGTTGGGGAATTCTTGGGACTGCGACCATTAGAGAGATGTGAAGGTGAGACTCTTACCGCTATTATGAGCCAAAGATGAAGCGGGGCCTGTTCGGCCTTGAGAATGTCGAGGATGTCGGAGGCGTCGTGGGGGAGCTGGTCCAGCGCCACCCGCACCTCCTCCTCTGTCCCCTGCACCGGGATGTACACGCTAGCCATCTCCCGGTGCTTCTCAGTCCCCCTTCGCCGTCGAAGGGGAGGAGGCGGGGCCAAACCTTTGGCAGCTGGGCGTTCGGCCTTGGCGGCGGCGGACTGTCGGTAGGGACGCGGACTCAGGCACTGAAGGGCTTGGTTGCTGCCTGACAGGTCCGATCATGTGATGGATCGGTCACGTGCTAGTTTTTTTTTTACCCAGAACCTAAAAAAAAACCTGACCCAACCCGGCCCAATCCTAGAATTTACACTCAAAACCCGAAACCCGACACAACCCGATCTGACCCAACCCGACCCGACCATGTGACGGGTCGGGCATGGGCCAACAATTTTGATCCGATGACCCGACGTGACCCGACCTGGCCTGACCAATGATGAGGTCTATTGCCACGCAGGCTTGTTTGGTTACTGCCTGCCAGGCAGCTCACCGGCCACGCAGCATCATCCTACCCCAGGCCACCAAAATCCAACGCCTGAGATTGCTGCCTGGACCAATGAAACATGCTCTCAAAGCATCGGTGCACGGGGAAGATCGAGGGCGTCTTATCGAGGGAGAGAGCTAAGATGAAATTCCCTCTATGCCATTGAAAATTACAACACATCCTTATGTGCCATTGGAAATATATTCATCCACTCTATGCCATCCGTTATAATTCCTCATCCCTTGTATGTGATTACCGTCCAAACCTGAGATTAACAGCGTCAAACTTTCACTATTTTTACTTTTTTACCCCTCGCATCACAGAGGAATCGACAAAATAAAAAAATGACATCGGATCGCCTCCCTGCAGCGACACCCCCACCCTGGTGGTGCTATCATGCTCTCCCGTCAATCGTCTTGCTGGATCCCGTGCCTCCCTGTTGACGGTCTATTTGATATATTTTACCGGCAACATCTCAGGAATAAATGAGGAAATCACACCATGTTCCATGTATAATTTTGTTTAATGCTAATGAATTCCATAAGTTTTGAATGAGTTGTGAATGCAGGGACACAGGTGTGAAAATTGGGCAAAAATGGAGAAATGTCCGGCCAGCCAGCTTGGCCAAGCCGACTGGCCGGCTTAGGCCAAGCCGGCCGGCCACCCCCTGAAGCCCGCTGCCACGTTACTGATCTGAGGGTCTAAAAACACATTCCAAGTGATCCAGAGACGTCCGATACATGTCGGTTTGATCCGGTTGTTCACAATGCTCAACATTAGATTACACGGCCCACCTGCATGGCTAATTCGGGCAGAATTCAGTTATTATCGACTTCAAGGCAGCAACCAGACCGCACACGAGAAAGGTGGCGCCAAGTGGAAGGAATCCCGAGCCTGCCGCCCTAGGCCAGGCCGGCCGGCCTGCTGCTGCCACTGCACGCTACGTCCTTCGCGTGGGAGCTACTTCACCTACATGGCGTCAATTCTAAGCTGGAGAACCGCCTTGGAGAGTTATAAATACAGCCCTTCACCCTCTATTTCAAGACACACGTCCAAGGAGAACACTTCAAGGAGTTCGTTCCATTTCCACTTTGTAGCTGAGATTGTAGTTGGGAGTTAGGGTTTGAGTCGGGCTTGTCTCAGGGTTCTAGAAGCTTCAGAGTTTCGGTAAAGCTCTTATATCTTTTAATTATTTTTCGAACATCATTTCAATATACATATTTATCTTCTATAGTCTTATAGTCTTGAGTAAGCTTTACTTTCCACTTTTTATTTATCCATGTTTGATCATTGATCTTGAGAGAGTGTAAGTTTATCTTCTCGCTCCTAGTTTAGTATTAGAGTATAGTTAGCTCTATCGAGAGCTTTGCTCGCGGGTCTTTCTCGCTTGGACCAGGAGCTTTTAAAATCCTGGATTGAAGGGATTTTCCTCTGTCAGGGCCTCAGGGAGATTTCTAGCTCTAAGTGCAGACGTGGTGTCTGACTTATTGCTCGCTAGGGAGTGTGGTTCACCCCCACGGTACCACTGTGATAGGCGGCAGGTGGTGACAACTCTGCCCGTCCTTTGTAGTCCACCACGTTCGGGTGCTCTCATAACAGTAGATGCTGAGCCCGGAGGACCCCCTTCTCATCCCAGTCTGGGTCCTCCCGCTCTAGCCGTCGAAGCAAGCTAAGATTCCCGATAGCTAAGTATAGCTCTAGGTTAAGGCTAGGAAGGCTTCTCATCCTTTAGAAGTGTAATAGGTTCCCCTTCGCCCAGAATTCTCCCAACTACTTCCTTTGCTCCTTAGTGAGTCTCTTGTGTCGCTGGCCATCCCAGGCCTTCTATCCGGTCATTCACTTGACCATTATCAAGACATCATTATATCTTACCTAAAGTTAGTGAGTGATCATTACTATAGAGGATATTCATATATTTCTTCAATACCCTTTAACCAATTTGCTTCCCTGAGGAAATAATACGATACCTAGGAATACTTTATGGTGAAATGCTACAGCGGGTTATTTTATATGCTTGCATAATCTAATTCTATAGCCTAAGAAACATCAACAAGCATTTCTGGCACTGTTGCCGGGGGAAGCAATTGGCTAAAGATATTGTTAATTTGTTTGAAAAGACTTCATATTTTTGTTACCACTAATTTAAGCGGGCTTACCACTGCTTTCTTTGTGTCTTTGTGATAAATACAGGGCAGTGCATGACCAGTTTCAACCTACCTCCAAATTTTGATCCGAATCCAGAACGTATTGGAAGAATTGTTTGATGAAGGAATGTGCCACCTCAGTTGACACTCAATGTGGAGTCTGACTCTTCAGATTCCTCAGAATCCTCATATTCCTTAGCTCCACCCACGTCACCACCAATTATGGCTGCCCCCGCCAAGACCCTTCGCGAGTTCTTAGCCCCCTCAAGCAGCAGCTTCCTAGGCTAATGGCAACCAAGGCGCTTATGGTTTCGAGCTGAAGACCGGACTTGTCAATATGGTCCAGGAAAATCCTTTCTGTGGAAAGACGATTGAGGACGTCAATGCACATCTTCAGAATTTCCTAAAGGTGTGCAGCACTATTGATCCAAGGGTGCCACAATTGACGTCATTCGACTCCGGTTATTTCCATTTTCCCTTCTTGGCAAGGCGAGGCATGGTTTTACGCCAACAAGGCGTCATTCAACAATTGGCAGGGTTGTGTTGATGCATTCCTGACCAAGTACTTCCCGATTAGCAGACCAACGCTCTCCTCGGGATAATAATGGGATTATAAAATAGCTTCAAAAAGAGTTTCTAAACCAAGATCAATAATTTAAACCTTAATGCAATCGCTCATGTAAAAAATTCAACTCTTCTTGCCTCTCCAAAGTGTACACCATCTTTCCTTTCCTCTCATGTATATGTAGGCAATATTTGGAGCTATAGGAAAGTTAGTCCTAACAAGATATTAAGACCACGATATTACCAAAACAGAAATATATCTCATGGGTTACCAAGACTCGTCAAAAGACCATGGGAAAATAATTTCTATGTGGAGATGGAGAGGATGAACACACACTTTTTAGATAGTGGACATGTGCAAGTGGCAATGTGTGATCCCAAGGCTCTAGTAAAGTCCTTGTTATCGGATTGCACATGGTTGGAATAAATGAGTATTGGAATAACCTCTCAAATATTTATGATTTAAATAAAACTAAAAGAACTAAGTAGCATTTTTCTCTTTTCTTATTTTCCTCTGGCATGTATACACATATGCCATACCTTCTAAGGCATGCATCTTTTATTTCACAAATATATATTTTTCTTTCTTTCTTTTTGCTTGCTCCTTAGTACTTCTAGTATTCATAATACAAACTTACTCCACACCCCCATGCTTGAACTTTTGCTCTACCTCTGGCAATGGAGTGGTAAAGAGGTGGAGTAAGTTTCAAAGCAAATGTCACAATCTTTATCCTTACTCCAATGAAGAAACTCACAATGCGTAGGTAAATGGCTAGCAAAATGAAAAGGTACGCAAAATTGAATGGGTCAACTCTTAGCCTTGAACTAAAGATAACACTTCTTGAGTTAATGCACCCGAAAATAAATCTTCTCCTATGGTTTGTCACCATAGAATATTTAGGCTTTGAATAGGTAGAGCAATTGCAATAGGTATTAATGACAAGGCTAGCTTAAATTTCATTCTTAAAAAAACATTCCCCAAACAAGTTTAAACAAAGAGAGCAAGAATTAAATTTATATGGGTCTCAAAAGTTATCATAACCTCCACACAAGACTTAAACCGGTATATTTATGAAACAATTTAATATGATCATATGAGAGAGAGCATTAGTTTAATTATGCGAAGATTTAAGCGTAAGAAAATAAAACAAAGTAGCAACAATATCATATTTCATCATCCGATTAAGTTGTCAATCATCACTAGATTATCGTTTCGTGAAAGCACCAAGTGATGGATTTACTTTATCATGGCTTTGAGAGTGGGAGACACAAACACTAAATCAGTCAAACACTTGCTGCAAACAAACCAAAAGATCACATGCATGACGCATCACAGCGACATGAACACTTGAACACAACGTATGAACATAAAGAAAAGATTGAAAACAACCTCAAACCATACGTTAGTGCACAATTTATCTCACGACAGTCGCATACACTCCTCCTTATTCCGGTCCTTGCATTGTAAGCCTTGTTCATAGTAGACTTAGATGCTCCTTCATGGAAGTGTTCCAGTGGTGTCAAACCTAGGAGTCCCATTTGATATGCAATTCCCGCGGTTCCATCTTCAAGTCTCTCCATGTGTCGGCATATATAGCATTGATATCCTCAAAATTCCTCTTGGCATAAGCACCAATTGTTCTTGCATCTCTCTCCGATTGCGGTTAATGAAGAAATGTTTGTCCAAATGGTAGGTCGGGAATAGCACCATGGTAGGGTGAAAGTGGAGGTGGATATATGTAGGCTCCATAAGACGGCGGGGGTGGTGGCGTCGGTGCCCCACTCCCCATGTTTGAGCTCGGACAACCTCCCATGGTCTCCATCCTCCGAAGAACCTTGTCTACTTGGTTGCATTTTCAAAACTCCTTCCTCCAATAATCTTCACTTGCCGGAGGTAAACAACCTTCTTCCATGCTTGGTGCCGAGAATTCTTCCTATGCCATCTGAATTTTGAAAAACTTTTGATGAGAGATCAGTTCCTCAAATTCAACTCATCGGAAATTCCCTAAATTTAATATATATCCTCCTTTTAGTAAATACAGTTCTATTTGGAAGAGCTAGGTACTCATATTTAGAGGTGGAAATTAGATTTGGAGAATCTAAATTCTAATTTTCTCCAATTGGACTTTCTTATACTGGAGTTGATTTGGATACGGATATCCATACCCACAGAAGTCCAAAAATATGGACTTCAACTTTTTTTGGGCCACACTATTTTTTAGGTGACTTGAGTCACAAAAATGTGTGGAACACAAATAATACTTTTTTGGGAGGAAGGTGGCCCGGACGGAATAGGTCCACAACAAGCGGGGTTCTTACATCTATTAAAACGCTCAGGGCTCAGGCCCATGGACATAGTTGTGTGGCCCATTTGGTATCTGCATCGGACTGCGGGCTGCGGCAAATCCTTCTTTGCCAGCTTGGCCCTCATCTTCGCCTCACCAGAGTTTTTCCTGCTTCTTCTCTCCCGCACAAACATTATATTCTTCACGAGACCAGGGTTTTTTTATCCTGACGCTACCGGTCCGGTTCACCGGAAGCGGTTTCCGGCGGTTTCAAACCGGCCAAAATCAAAATTTTCTAATTTTGAATTTAACAAAATCGAAAATATGATAAAATTTCTAAAAATACTTCAAAGTGTGTGTAATCTATTGTGTAAAATTTTTTCAAATATTTGCTCATTTGGTATTTTTTGCAGGCATAATACAAATTAAATAAAAAATAAAAAAGTAGTCATTTGTATGTATTTGTATAAGGCAACTATATAAATATTTGCTCATTTGGTATTTTTGCGGCAAATACAAGGCAAAAGCACAATTCTATATATGGATATTTGTCTGAATTTGTGGTCATTTTTTTTTCAATTCTCCCGTCTTACCACCCAAACCGTCCCTGCTTACCGCTCCAAACCGACGCCGCTAACCGTTCGAACGATTACACTAGCAATTTGAATTTGAAATTTAAATTTGTTTGGATTTTAGCGGTAAGTCGGTAACCTATCAGTAATGGTGCCAAGTGGCGGGCGCTAGCGGCTAGCGGCTCTACCTGGCTCGAGCCCGGAAATCCTTCAGTTGCGCCAGCCACTCGGAAATGGCCTACGCACGCCGCCGCAACCCGATTACAAGCAGCTGCCTACGCGCGCGGCTGCTGCCCATGGACCGACCGCTCAAGACGGACTCCAACCTGGTGGCGGGTGTGTCTCCAGATGAGTGAGGAATCAGTACTGAAGGTTGTGCTAACGACATACGAATGTTTCGAATATTCCTGACGAGGAATCAGTCTCCAGACTGAGTGAAATTTGTGGTGGGATGTATCGACCTCTCACGTTTCTACCCAACTGCACTTCCGGATTAGATTGAAGTTGAAGTTTGAGGTAAGTGAAACCTAGTCATGACTGCCCCTGTAATCATCATAAAGACAAAAAACAGCATGTGGTAAGCCCGCTAGATTAGTGGTGATAAAACTGTCAAGTATTATCAAAACAATTCAACAATATCTTTAGCCAATTTGCTTCCACAGTAACCGCGCCAGAAATGCTTGTTGGACTCCTTTCGTCTTGGAGCGCCGGTAGTCTTGTATGCTCAGAATGTAATTATTCCGCAAGCGCACAAAATAACTCGTTGTAGCATTTCACCTTGGGTGTGAACCAGGGTATCGTATTTATATCCTCAAGAGAAGCATTAATAGTAAAGATATTGAAGAATGGAATGACAACCTTTCCAGAATTTATTCAACTCACTAACTTAGGGGAGATAAACATTTAAGCATAGATATGGCCACTGTATGACTCCGATAGAGGCTTGTAAAGCCAGCTGACACAGGAGACTCTCACACGAAAGAGAAAAGGGAAGAGCTAGGAAGATAAGGTAAGGAAAGCATCCCTAAGACACTTCTATACTAGAGACGAAAAGACACACCACAGCCTTAGACTACAATTTACCTAGATGTCGGGGATAGAGCTTGTTTCACAAACGGCTAGAGCGGGAGAAATCGGAGTGGGAATGAGAAGGGGTTCCCCGGGCTCAGCAACTACTGTTATGAAAATTACCCGAACTAGTGGATACAAGTACGGCGAGGCTGTCACCACCTGTCGCCTACCACGTGGTACCATGGGTGGAACACACAACTTAGCTAATTGGCAAGTCAGACACCACGTCTGCGCTTGAGTTAGGACTTCCCTTGGACGTCTATCAAGAGAGAGTCCCCTCAACTCGGAGCTTTCGACGGGCTCCAACTAGCTTAGACGACCCGCAAGATAAACGCGATAGAGCTAAGCTTAAGTTTACTCTAATTCTACTAGGAAGCTACTCTCAAGCTTAAGCAAAGCTAGAGAAGGAAATATGAAAGAGCAGAGCTTGTTGATAAGTAAAGAAAGAAACTTGTATCATCATAATATTCAGAAATAAAGAAAGATACAAGAAGCTGATTTACCAGAACTTCGAAGACTCCGAACCCCGAGGCAAAGCTCGACTCGACC
>JACEFO010002008.1:0-23330 GCA_015342445.1 Digitaria exilis | reverse complement strand
TTTTGGCATGCCACACCCTCCCTAGTCATTTGCTAGTTTCATTTTTGCTGCTAAGCTTGCCTAAGGTTGGCGCTCAAATTTGTTCGCTAACTTTCGGCACGCACAAGTTTGGCTAGGCAATCTTGGTCATGAACAAAACATCTTCTGCAAGGTTCAACAAGCCCATTGCTACAAAATGTTCGTAGCGCACAAATTCTTTGTGAAATCAGCACATACAACTGAAGCAAAGAGTAAGCATCTCCATTGGTCGCTTCTTAGCATTACGGATGCTCCTTTGCAGTAAGCCAGGATTTCATCATCTGGAGCTCAAGACTTCCAAGCATGGACAATGCATTCGGGTTCTTCTCATACTATCTTCAAGCATCACGCTATTAAACAAAAACATTAATATGTTCCAATTATTATACAAAAAAAAAGAAACAAGCTTGATCATACCATTCAATGCTCAGTGAACATTGGTTTTCTTGTTTCGCAATAGACGCTAGCCTCAGATAGGCATCTATGTAATCAGGGTACTGTTATAGAGAGAGAGAGAAAACTAGGAGAATTATAGCACACATACACAGATGCAGGAGATATTTCACATTGCTGTACAAGAAATCCTTTGAATAAAAACATATTTTTCTATAGAAATATATTTTTAAACCAGTGCAATTAACTACCCCATCCACAAGTAGAACAGAACCTGTTTCGAAAAACACTAACATATGTTTCTCATTCACACATTCAGAGGTACATATTTTTGCCATCTACTTTATTATACTTGTGCAATCTCATGTCTCAATTTCAATACCTTAACTTTTTATGCTTTACTAGTTTGTTTGTATCCAAACATGATGCCATTACTGTGCTAAATTTGGTCAGAATGCCAGGATTTTGTGGAATTGGGAAAAGTCAATATATTTGTGAACGCAACCATCTATGTAGGCTCTATGGACATGAGCTGAGTAGTTTGACATGAAACTATTACTTTCATATGAAACATGATCCAGTGTATGTTCCATGCATAAAATGTTGAGTGAGTAAAAAATTGCATAGAAACGTTCTTATGACTGATAAACACATCATGAACTTTCAGAGGGAAGAGCAGCAGGAGTACCCTTGAAAATAAGAAACGGTCACAGAGGCTTGTCTGACAGAATCATGAAGTTTCTTCTAGTAATCTGCATAATTAAACAGTGCGTGACCTTATTCCGTATTTAATTCAAAGGCAACACCTTCATCTTCAGTTGGTGAAAGAGCTTTGATCCTTATAATGAACATTCCAATTGACATAGAGCTACTGACTTTATCGCCATAATTGAAACCCAAAACATCACTAGTGCTTCCTTAAAACTTTTGTTCAGCCACCTGAAAAGTGAATCAATAAGCTAATGCAGGTATCAATGATTAGTTCATAATATTCGAAGTTGCAGCTCATGTAAGCAAACCTCAACTCTTCTCCCTTCTCAAAGATGAAAGAAGTCCATTCCATTGAGCAATTCAACCAGGGACATCTCCCCTGCCTCTTCTGAGGAAGATTACGGGCCTGTGAACTAATACAGTAAGATTTCATATTCTAAGATGAAGGCAGAACAGGGTGCACCCGTGGACTCAAAAACAGAAGCAAGCAGTGGACAACATTTGCATTTACAAGATGAAATACAACAAGATGCATAAAATTGGTAAGCCATGACAAGTAGCAGAGCACAACCTGGTAGGTGAATTCGATAAACAGCCATGTAACTACTAAGCAGATGCATCTAAGCTTTTGTATAATCATGCCAAGCGATGATGCAGCACAATTGAAAAACTCAGATTCTGGGAGAGTAAACGCTGTTACTTGCTCCATCAACCGGAAAAATGCATAAGAATGAAGACAGTAAAAACCGACGCAGAAGGCAGATTGAGTAAAAAAAATCTGCAGCATTAGCAGCCCTTCAGTCATACAGTTGAAGGCAACAAGCTCTCAGCTTTTTTCATGATTAATTGTCGAATCATGCACATCTTTTGATTAGAAACAATAGGGATGGCTGGGCGGGTCATAAATAATTTAATACAGAACTACATTGGGAATATGATATCAGCCAAATGAAAAAAAAAAACGAAATCTAAACAATCAACTGAAAGTTTACCGTCTTCAAGTATTCCATAGCAGCAGACCAGTCAGATTCACCAGCAATTCACCTGAGTTCCACAATATGCCTGCAGAGAACCACAAAACCTGAGGCGTGCCCACGATGAACTAGAATAGCAAAGAACGCAACAAGGACTGAAACATGAACACAAAATATATTGAATAACATACTATTACTTCATCTCGTAAATGCTGATATTGAAATAAAAATTTAAGCACAGGCTTCCATCTATTTAGCTTTACTGTACTTCTCATTTATCACTCTGAAATACTAATCATCCAATGATGCTTCATACTAGATACATCACCTCTAGTTGGTCCTAAGAATATATGCGTCAGCTGCGGAAGAAGAATAATCAAGAGATAAACAGATAAACACCAGTAATGCCAATTTTGTGTAATTGGGCTCTTTCCCTACAACAAATAGGAGTGTGACTGGAATTGACGCAACTTTGTGCAAAAATGCCATAATCACCATTGTAGCTTGCAAGTAATATGTTTGTCATTATATATTAATAATTAATAGCAATAGAACACAATAAAATAAATTAAATTTACACATTACGGCCAATGTAGTGTGCATTATTGCGGACCAGATTGAACAGACTGCAACAAACTAACTGAAAGACAACACGGCATTCCAAACTTGCATTTACTTAGGTCAACACATGAACCTCAGATCAGCATCATTTCCAATCATCAGCATTACAAGGTCGATAGAAACGACATCAACATTCAGTATTTGAAAGAAGCCTATCATACAAACTGGGCAAGTTCATGAAGCTCTATATGATGACCTTTCAAAATGATTATCAGACAACGAATGATATTTTGGGCACTGTGCAGTCAAACTATCCAAATATGCCACAATATTATCAGGATCATTTGGAAGGCAGTAACATTGTAAGATTGTGTTAATGTGTGGGATGTATTGCATTGGTCCTCTGGGGCCGAATATATAAGAGTACATGGCTTGGAGAGCAAGTAGCGCCTCCTAGAGCTAAGAAGGTTATCCCAGGATTACAATCAATCCTAAACTAACCATATCTAGAGCTGCCTAATATACTCTAACAATGATATTATAATCTTGCAATGCTAAAAAATATTTACATCGAAATTAGTTTCAAAGTCATGTTTTAGGACACTGGTGTCCAAAGTGACACTTTCCTGTGACCTGTAGAGAGAGATAGTAACCTGATGATCTTTCGGATCAATTCGGGTAACTTTCTTGAAGGTTTCTATAGCCTTTTCTGTTTCACCAGATTTTGCATGTATGTGCCCAATAGCCTAGACGAATCAACATAAATTTATTTCATAAATACAATATGTTACAGATAGATGAAAACAAAACAAGTGTCCAATTAAATAATATGCATTACCTTCAAACTTTCACAATTTTCAGGGTGTACCTCCAGCACTTTCTCAAAGCTAGTTAGTGAACTTTTGAAGTCTCCAAATTTTAATTGTATTTGACCAAGTCCTGGTTCAGATCATGTTGTGTTATAATCAGCAACTAAATAAAGTGCTTCAAAATGACCTGCTAATCTAAAATGCATGTCATGTGTGGACCTAAGGGAATAAGATTAATTATAATGATAGTTTTATGTCATATAGTCAAGTGGGAGCCGTTCATTTTTTCTTACACATAGGGGGCGCGCTACAATAATAGGACGTTCACATTAGCAATGGAGCTGTTCATTTATTACACAAAGAATGCGCACTACAATAATAGAGTGCTCATATTAACTAATCTAAGGATATCATTACTGTTCTTAATGGTTCTCTGACTTAGTCTTCTGCAGAACATGTTTGTGCCGGCTCATAAGATGCTACTGTTCAATATTGATTAAATACGACTATTATTAACACGAACCAACATGACTTCCACCTTGGGTATATATCTACTAATCCTACAGACTAATATAAATAATTATCTAACATGTGTTTTTTTAATGAAAAAGCTTCATTTTTATCCTTCTATATCTAGAACTATCTGTAGAAACAAGCACCTAAAGCATCAGAATATCACAACACACAAGTAGGAAAATGTCCAATCATAGCGATTGACATGATAAAAAATAACTGATGAAAGTATGGCCATGTGTGCAGAGAAGTTATGAAGTAAAGACCACCATAAAAATGTAAAATATAAAAAAAAAGTACACTAAAAACTGACCAATATATGGTAACACAAAGTCTTGTGGTTTACTGATTTCTTTAACAGATGCCATGTAATATCGTCCGGCAGTCTCAATGTCCCCCTGCATTTTATTAAATAGCAAATATATGCAATGACTAGGTGCGGAGAATCATTCTTATAATTCTTAAAGGAATCCAAAATTTGAACAAAGAAACAAGTAAAGAACACAACGTTAGTTTGATAGGTATATTACCTTACTGTGGTACGATCTGGCCAAGTTATAGTAAGCATGTGATTTGAGTAGTCCATGATTGCTTGAAGAGAGAGCAGTCTCGGTCAATTGTTCAACAACAAAATGTTGGCCAGTAAAGAAATAATGATTTGCAAGGTGATTGAGGGCCAATGTGCAATAAGGATAAATTTCAAATGCTCTTTTCATTTTCTCCATTCCTCGGCGAATCCCAGCAGCTATAGGTACATTGCAACACTAGAATTAGAAAAAAGGTGGGGGGAAACGCAGCATTAGCTCTTACATGTGCAGAGCATGTACCGTCATTTGTTTGCAAGTCCATGATTGCTAGTGCCACTAAAGCATCAACATTTTGAGGGTCCAGCTGTAAAATTAAGTTCCATTGGTCAAGGCATTGTATTTACCTTGGATCCAAATTTTTGCCCAGTGAAAGAAATATGGCTTACCTGTAAAACTCGCTGAAAAGCTTGCCGAGCTTTTTCTACTTGTCCAAGTTTGTATCGGCAAAATGCTATACCAAGCCTTACAGCAGCAGGGCAATTGGAATAGGCCTGCAGAGCTCTCTATGTGTAACCAAAGTCAACACGGAATGTCAGTATGTCATAAACATGAAGCAGTGTCAAATGAGAATGAAGTAATTTATCTGACCTTGTACAGATTTAGTGCATTCCTATAATTTTCCAGGGATTTTTTGTGTTGCTGCTCCGCTTCACCCATCAAAAAGTAAACAGAGGCCTGTGGCAACGAATTTGAAAATTAAATACGATACAAAAAAAAACAAATACATTATATTTATTATGGTGCATCTGTTATGGTGCCCACTGCCCAGAACACAAGGTGGCCTCCACTGTAGCAGCAGCACACAGCATGCAGTAAAAATAATAGGCTTTGGTTATTACCTCAGATGTTTTGTTAAGAAAGATTGTCCAATCAAGAATCTATCCTAAGAATCTAACCTTCTGTTAATTGGTTCCAAGAATTTAGACCACATTATTACAACTCAGTATAAGGAAAAAACGTAATTTTCTGGTATCAACCAAGGAATAAGAGAGGGAAAGGCATCCCCTCTCATTTTCTTCTCCAAGACTGGCTCAGAGCCTTGCATCAATTAAACCCTGCTCTTGAACCCATCCAAGCAATTTAATGCCATCATTTATCACAAGCTAAAGAGTCATAGAACCAGGGAACATCTTGTTTAAATGAAACAGCAAGCATTTAACAAACACTGAGAAGGTATGGTATTAAAACGTTCAACAGTTCTTATAAACCTATAAAGATGTGACTAAACTTTTGTAGAAACAAATAATGTGATGACACTTCCACTGGCTCAAATTATAACAAAACAAGTATGATGAGTATCCATATTTCACTACGATGATGACCATTTCAACAACCTAAAGAAAATTACCTGACCAAGTAGAGCTGGAAAATTGTTTCCATCTTCATCCAACACAATCTTGAATGAGTCGGATGCCATTTGCAACTCACCTTTGGCCACACAGAGTTGACCTGCAGAGGAAAATCGATAAATCATCATCCTGAAAGCTCCAATCTTGGTGAGAACATCATCAGAGACTATGGAGTAATCGGTAATCATCCAAAATGAAGTAGTATGCTGAAAAAGGGCACTGAAGGTACTTTCAATCATGCAGTTGGGCATACATGCTCGAAGCCAAATACAATTTCCAAAGTAATTACACCCTCCAATTCAAAATACATGACATTTTAATGTCATCGCAAGGATTAAGAAAATGAATCAAATGTCCATGTTGCTCCATTTATACTACATTGGAAAATGGCTCGTCATTTATTTCAACGGTGATTGAATTTCTAGATGGCATGTCTTTTGAGTGAATGGCATCTATTTTCAATCAGAGGATGTGGTACACATAGTTTATCCCAAAGTGAATAACAACATCAGGCAACATTATCCAAATAATAATAGCTGTTCAATCAAATAAAGAATGAAATATGATGTGGCACTACTTATAGTGGTGAATTGTAGCTACAAAATAACTCTTCCAAATTCCTAGTCATTCCTCATACAACCACGTGACAGTGTACAGTAAGCTATACAAGGGGAAAAAACAAATGAGATTTAAAATGTTCAAAAAATGGAACCTTTTCCGATCCACGTAGAAGGTTCAGTTTCGTCTATCCTTGATGCTCTATTGTAGTATTGAGTGGCATCTTTAAAATGTGCTTCCTTCTGCGGTGCCCTCTCAACCTTTCCCAAGAAAGTATGAAAAGCACCCAAAGCGTTAAGGATTGCTATTCGTTCATACTTCACATCAGCATAATACTCGTCAATTTCTGCAATGATACAGATAGGTTGGGGGCTTCCAAGTTTCAATCAAAAGTCAAACTATTAAAGGCACAATCAAATATTCTTTGGTTCAATAATAAAACTAGAAACACCATTAAAGAAAAACTAACCAGGGCCAGAACCTTCCTCTAGAATCTGACGGAACTGTTCTATCTTTCCTTGCTTGAAATATTCTCTCTGTGTGAAAATATTAACAATAAATAAAATAGCAACCAAATAAGTATATTAGATCTACAGAAGGATTGATTGCCTGACAGAACAAACAAGAAAGCTGGCAAAAAAACAGGGTGCATTTTGTAGGCACAAGATTCACGTCATGACTAGTCACGCAGTCTTTAGAGGCAGGACAAATATGAATAAACCAATAGATACTACAAATACAGTTACAGGGTACATCATTACTGCATCCTCTTCTTGTCGTTAATGTGATGCCTTTTGTTTCTTTTTAATGAGTTGCCCAAGAGATGAATCTATAATGCGCTGCTTTTTACTCGGCGAATGAAACTCTAACACAAGTATTTCCTTGCTACGCTAAGCTATTGTTTTCTCTATTTACATTCTATAAATTATTTGTCCAGATAAGACATCGGTGCTATTGGGTTGCAATTTCTGAGACATCACCGGTAATAACCTCTGCCCTCAATGAGAATGTTCGCCTTGCAGAACAAGACCAAAGCCAATCTGACCAACAACTTCCACGTACTTCAACAATTCTACAGCAATCATCAAGATCAGCTGAATCCTCGCAAAGTCATATGGAAGTACAAACTTCAGCGAGACCCTGGCAGTAGAAAGTCCACTGCAAACCGTGGGAAACAGCAGGAAGAAAGGGTGGGCGACCATGGCGACCATGACACCGCCGCCTAGAAGCAGTCCCCGCATCAAGAAAGCCCGAAACCATCCCAAGGAGCGTTGGGGAATTCTTGGGACTGCGACATTAGAGAGATGTGAAGGTGAGACTCTTACCGCTATTATGAGCCAAAGATGAAGCGGGGCCTGTTCGGCCTTGAGAATGTCGAGGATGTCGGAGGCGTCGTGGGAGAGCTGATCCAGCGCCACCCGCACCTCCTCCTCTGTCCCCTGCACCGGGATGTACACGCTAGCCATCTCCCGGTGCTTCTCAGTCCCCCTTCGCCGTCGAAGGGGAGGAGGCGGGGCCAAACCCTTGGCAGCTGGGCGTTCGGCCTTGGCGGCGGCGGACAGTGTCGGTAGGGACGCGGACTCAGGCACTGAAGGGCTTGGTTGCTGCCTGACAGGTCCGATCATATCGGTCACGTGCTAGTTTTTTTTTACCCAGAACCTAAAAAAAACCTGACCCAACCCGGCCCAATCCTAGAATTTACACTCAAAACCCGAAACCCGACACAACCCGATCTGACCCAACCCGATCCGACCATGTGACGGGTCAGGCATGGGCCAACAATTTTGATCCGATGACCCGACGTGACCCGACCCGGCCCGACCAATGATAAGGTCTATTGCCACGCAGGCTTGTTTGGCTACTGCCTGCCAGGCAGCTCACCGGCCACGCAGCATCATCCTACCCCAGGCCACCAAAATCCAACGCCTGATTGCTGCCTGGACCAATGAAACATGCTCTCAAAGCACCGGTGCACGGGGAAGATCGAGGGAGAGAGCTAAGATGAAATTCCCTCTATGCCATTGAAAATTACAACACATCCTTATATGCCATTGGAAATATATTCATCCACTCTATGCCATCAGTTATAATTCCTCATCTATAATTCCTCATTCCTTGTATGTGATTACCGTCCAAACCTGAGATTAACAGCGTCAAACTTTCACTATTTTCACTTTTTTACCCCTCGCAATCAACAAAATAAAAAAATGACATCGGATCGCCTCCCTGCAGCGACACCCCCACCCTGGTGGTGCTATCATGCTCTCCCGTCAATCGTCTTGCCGGATCCCGTGCCTCCCTGTTGACGGTCTATTTGATATATTTTACCGGCAACATCTCAGGAATAAATGAGGAAATCACACCACGTTCCATGCATAATTTTGTTTAATGCTAATGAATTCCATAAGTTTTGAATGAGTTGTCAATGCAGGGACACAGGTGTGAAAACTGGGCAAAAATGGAGAAATGTCCGGCCGGCCGGCTTAGGCCAAGCCGACTGGCCGGCTTAGGCCAAGCCGGCCGGCCACCCCCTGAAGCCCGCTGCCACGTTACTGATCTGAGGGTCCAAAAACACATTCCAAGTGATCCAGAGACGTCCGATACATGTCGGTTTGATCCGGTTGTTCACAATGCTCAACATTAGATTACACGGCCCACCTGCATGGCTAATTCAGGCAGAATTCAGTTATTACCGACCTCATGACAGCAACCAGACCGCACACGAGAAAGGTGGCGCCAAGTGGAAGGAATCCCGAGCCTGCCGTCCTAGGCCAGGCCGGCCGGCCTGCTGCTGCCACTGCACGCTACGTCCTTCGCGTGGGAGCTACTTCACCTGCATGGCGTCAATTCTAAGCTGGAGAACCGCCTTGGAGAGTTATAAATACAGCCCTTCACCCTCTATTTCAAGACACACGTCCAAGGAGAACACTTCAAGGAGTTCGTTCCATTTCCACTTTGTAGCTGAGATTGTAGTTGGGAGTTAGGGTTGAGTCGGGCTTGTCTCAGGGTTCCAGAAGCTTCGGAGTTTTGGTAAAGCTCTTGTATCTTTTAATTATTTTTCGAACATCATTTCAATATACATATTTATCTTCTATAGTCTTGAGTAAGCTTTACTTTCCACTTTTATTTATCCATGTTTGATCATTGATCTTGAGAGAGGGTAAGTTTATCTTCTCGCTCCTAGTTTAGTATTAGAGTATAGTTAGCTCTATCGAGAGCTTTGCTCGCGGGTCTTTCTCGCTTGGACCAGGAGCTTTTAAACTCCTGGATTGAAGGAATTTTCCTCTGTCAGGGCCTCAGGGAGATTTCTAGCTCTAAGTGCAGACGTGGTGTCTGACTTATTGCTCCCTAGGGAGTGTGGTTCACCCCCACGGTACCACTGTGATAGGCGGCAGGTGGTGACAACTCTGTCCATCCTTTGTAGTCCACCACGCTTGGTGCTCTCATAACAGTAGATGCTGAGCCCGGCGGACCCCCTTCTCATCCCAGTCTGGGTCCTCCCGCTCTAGCCGTCGAAGCAAGCTAAGATTCCCGATAGCTAAGTATAGCTCTAGGTTAAGGCTAGGGAGGCTTCTCATCTTTTAGAAGTGTCATAGGTTCCCCTTCACCCAGAATTCTCCCAACTACTTCCTTTGCTCCTTAGTGAGTCTCTTGTGTCGCTGGCCATCCCAGGCCTTCTATCCGGTCATTCACTTGACCATTATCAAGACATCATTATATCTTACGTACAGTTAGTGAGTGATCATTACTATAGAGGATATTCATATATTTCTTCAATACCCTTTAACCAATTTGCTTCCCTGAGGAAATAAATACGATACCCAGGAATACTTCATGGTGAAATGCTACAGCGGGTTATTTATACGCTTGCATAATCTAATTCTATAGCCTAAGAAACATCAACAAGCATTTCTGGCGCTGTTGCCGGGGAAGCAATTGGCTAAAGATATTGTTAATTTGTTTGAAAAGACTTCATATTTTTGTTACCACTAATTTAAGCGGGCTTACCACTGCTTTCTTTGTGTCTTTGTGATAAATACAGGGCAGTGCATGACCGGTTTCAACCTACCTCTAAATTTTGATCCGAATCCAGAACGTATTGGAAGAATTGTTTGATGAAGGAATGTGCCACCTCAGTTGACACTCAATGTGGAGTCTGACTCTTCAGATTCCTCAGAATCCTCATATTCCTTAGCTCCACCCACGTCACCACCAGTTATGGCTGCCCCGCCAAGACCCTTCGCGAGTTCTTAGCCCCCTCAAGCAGCAGCTTTCCTAGGCTTAATGGCAACCAAGGCGCCTATGGTTTCGAGCTGAAGACCGGACTTGTCAATATGGTCCAGGCAAATCCTTTCTGTGGAAAGACGATTGAGGACGTCAATGCACATCTTCAGAATTTCCTAAAGGTGTGTAGCACTATTGATCTCAAGGGCGCCACAATTAACGTCATTCGACTCCGGTTATTTCCATTTTCCCTTCTTGGCAAGGCGAAGGCGTGGTTTTACGCCAACAAGGCGTCATTCAACAATTGGCAGGGTTGTGCTGATGCATTCCTGACCAAGTACTTCCCGATTGGCAAGACCAACGCTCTCCTCGGGATAATAATGGGATTATAAAATAGCTTAAAAAGAATTTCTAAACCAAGATCAATAATTTAAACCTTAATGCAATCGCTCATGTAAAAATTCAACTCTTTCTTGCCTCTCCAAAGTGTACACCATCTTTCCTTTCCTCTCATGTATATGTAGGCAATATTTGGAGCTATAGGAAAGTTAGTCCTAACAAGATATTAAGACCACGATATTACCAAAACAAGAAATATATCTCATGGGTTTACCAAGACTCGTCAAAAAGACCATAGGAAAATAATTTCTATGTGGAGATGGAGAGGATGAACACACACTTTTTAGATAGTGGACATGTGCAAGTGGCAATGTATGATCCCAAGGCTCTAGTAAAGTCCTTGTTATCGGATTGGACATGGTTGGAATAAATGAGTATGGAATAACCTCTCAAATATTTATGATTTAAATAAAACTAAAAGAACTAAGTAGCATTTTTTCTCTTTTCTTATTTTCCTCTGGCATGTATACACATATGCCATACCTTCTGAGGCATGCATCTTTTATTTCACAAAATATATATTTTTCTTTCTTTCTTTTTGCTTGATCCTTAGTACTTCTAGTATCATAATACAAACTTACTCCACACCCCCCATGCTTGAACTTTTGCTCTACCTCGGGCAATGGAGTGGTAAAGAGGTGGAGTAAGTTTCAAAGCAAATGTCACAATCTTTATCCTTACTCCAATGTAGAAACTCACAATGCGTAGGTAAATGGCTAGCAAAATGAAAGGTACGCAAAAATTGAATGGTCAACTTCTTAGCCTTGAACTAAAGATAACACTTCTTGAGTTAATGCACCCGAAAATAAATTTTCTCCTATGGTTTGTCACCATAGAATATTTAGGCTTTGAATAGGTAGAGCAATTGCAATAGGTATTAATGACAAGGCTAGCTTAAATTTCATTCTTAAAAAAACATTCCCCAACAAGTTTAACAAACAGAGCAAGAATTAAATTTATATGGGTCTCAAAAGTTATCATAACCTCCACACAAGACTAAACCGGTATTTATGAAACAATTTATGATCATATGAGAGAGAGCATTAGTTTAATTATGCGAAGATTAAGCGTAAGAAAATAAACAAAGTAGCAACAATAATCATATTTCATCATCGCATAAGTTGTCAATCATCACTAATTATCGTTTCGTGAAAGCACAAATGATGGATTTATTTATCATGCTAATGGGAACACAACATAAACACTAACACATATGCTGAAAACAAAACAAAGATACATGCTACGCACACACATAAACTTGAACACACGCTGAAAATAAAGAAAAGATGAAAAACTCAAACCATACGTGTGCACAATTTATTTCTCACGACAGTCGATCACTCCTCCTTATTCGGTCTTGCATTGTAGCCTTGTTCATAGTAGACTTAGATGCTCCTTCATGAAAGTGTTCCAGTGGTGTCAAACCTAGGAGTCCCATTTGATATGCAATTCCCACGGTTCCATCTTCAAGTCTCTCCATGTGTCGGCATATAGCATTGATATCCTCAAAATTCCTCTTGGCATAAGCACCAATTGTTCTTGCATCTCTCTCCGATTGCGGCTAATGAAGAAATTGTTGTCCAAATGGTAGGTCGGGAATAGCACCATGGTAGGGTGAAAGTGGAGGTGGATATATGTAGGCTCCATAAGACGGCGGGGGTGGTGGCATCGGTGCCCCACTCCCCCATGTTTGAGCTCGGACAACCTCCCATGGTCTCCATCCTCCCGAAGAACCTTGTCCACTTGTTGCATTTTCAAACTCCTTCCTCCAATAATCTTCACTTGCCGGAGGTAAACATCCTTCTTCCATGCTTGGTGCCGAGAATTCTTCCTATGCCATCTGAATTTTGAAAAACTTTTGATGAGAAATCAGTTCCTCAAATTCAACTCATCGGAAATTCCCCAAATTTAATATATATCCTCCTTTTAGTAAATACAGTTCTATTTGGAAGAGCTAGGTACTCATATTTAGAGGTGGAAATAGATTTGGAGAATCTAAATTCTAATTTTCTCCGATTGGACTTTCTTATACTGGAGTTGATTTGGATACGGATATCCATACCCACAGAAGTCCAAAAATATGGACTTCAACTTTTTTTGGGCCACACTATTTTTAGGTAACTTTGAGTCATAAAATGTGTGGACACAAATAATACTTTTTGGGAGGAAGGTGGCCCGGATGGAATAGGTCCACAACAAGCGGGGTTCTACATCTATTAAAACGCTCAGGGCTCAGGCCCATGGACATAGTTGTGTGGCCCATTTGGTATCTGCATCGGACCTGCGGGCTGCGGCAAATCCTTCTTTGCCAGCTCGGCCCTCATCTTCCTCACCAGAGTTTTCCTGCTTCTTCTCTCCCGCACAAACATTATATTCTTCACGAGACCAGGGTTTTTTATCCTGACCGCTACCGGTCCGGTTCACCGGAAGCGGTTCCGGCCGGTTTCAAACCGGCCGAATTCAAAATTTTCTAATTTGAATTTACAAAATCGAAAATATGATAAAATTTCTAAAAATACTTCAAAGTGTGTGTAATCTATTGTGTAAAATTTTTTCAAATATTTGCTCATTTGGTATTTTTTGCGGCAAATACAAATTAAATAAAAAATAAAAAAGTAGTCATTTGTATGTATTTGTATAAGGCAACTATATAAATATTTGCTCATTTGGTATTTTTGCGGCAAATACAAGGCAAAAGCACAATTCTATATATGGATATTTGTATGAATTTGTGGTCATTTTTTTTTCAATTCTCCCGTCTTACCACCCAAACCGTCCTGCTTACCGCCCAAACCGACCGGCTAACCGTTTCGAACCGATTACACTAGCAATTTGAATTTGAAATTTAAATTTGTTTGGATTTTAGCGGTAAGTCGGTAACCAATCAGCTAATTGGTGCCGGTGGCTGGCGGTAGCCGCTAGCGGCTCGGTAAAAATACTCGTACCCTGCTCGAGACCGCCGGAATAATCCTTCTGCGCCGCCACCGGTCTAGGCAACCATGGCCTACGCCACGCGGCTGCCGCACCCGATACAAGCAGCTCCTCGCCTACGCCGCGCGGCTGCCGCCCATGGACCCGACGCTCAAGACGGACTCCAACCGCGTCCGGGGGTGCGTCTCCAGATTGAGTGAGGAATCAGTCTGAAGGTGGTGCTGACGAATACGATGTTTCTGAATATTCTGACGAGGAATCAGTCTCCAGACTGAGTGAAATTTGTGGTGGGATGTATCGACCTCTCACGTTTCTCCCAATGCATTCCGATTAGGATTGAAGTTTGAAGGTAAGTTGAAACCAGTCATGCACTGCCCTGTAATCATCATAAAGACAAAAACAGCAGTGGTAAGCCCGCTCAGATTAGTGGTGATAAAACTGTCAAGTATTATCAAACAATTCAACAATATCTTTAGCCAATTGCTTCCCCAGTAACCGCGCCAGAAATGCTTGTTGGCACTCCTCAACTCATCGTCTGGACCGCCTGGTTAGTCGTTGTATGCTCAGAAGAATAGTATTCCGCAAGCGCACAGAATAACTCGTTGTAGCATTTTACCTTGGTGTGAACCAGGGTATCGTATTTATATCCTCAGGGAAGCATTATAGTAAAGAATATTGAAGAATGGAATGACAACCTTTCCAGAATTATCAACTCACTAACTTAGGGGAGATAACATTTAACATAGATAATGGCCACTGTATGACCGGATAGAGGGCTTGGTAAAGCCAGCGACACAGGAGACTCTCACACGAAAGAGAAAAGGGAAGAGCTGGGAAGATAAGGTAAGAAAGCATCCTAAGACACTTCTATACTTAGACAAAAGACACACTACAGCCTTAGACTACAATTTTACCTAGATGTCGGGGATAGAGCTTGTTTCAACGGCTAGAGCGGGAGGAACTCGGAGTGGGATGAGAAGGGGTTCCCCGGGCTCAGCAACTACTGTTATGAAAATACCCGAACGTAGTGGACTACAAAGTACGGCAGGGCTGTCACCACCTGTCGCCTACCACTGTGGTACCATGGGGTGGAACACACTAACTTAGCTAATGGCAAGTCAGACACCACGTCTGCGCTTGACGTTAGGACTTCCCTTGGACGTCTATCAAGAGAGAGTCCCCTCAACTCGGAGCTTTCGACGGCTCCAACATAGGCTAGAAAGACCCGCAAGATAAACGCGATAGAGCTAACTTAAGTTCTAACTCTAATTCTATAGGAAGCTACTCTCCAACTTAAGACAAAGCTTAGAGAAGGAAAATATGAAGAGCAGAGCTTGTTGATAAGTAAAGAAGATAACTTTGTATTCATAATAATATTCAGAAATAAAAGAAAAGATACAAGAGCTTTTACCAGAACTTCCGAAGACTCCGGAACCCCGAGGCAAAGCTCGACTCGACCTTACTCTCAACTACAACTCCTAAACTACAAAGTGGAAATAAAAAGAGAGAGCTCCTTGGCTGTGTGTTCTTCAAGTGGAGTGTGAGTGTCCTTTTATAGCCTTGCAAGGTCGGTTTCCTGCATGTAGATGACGTCATCCCTTCCATGCAACCGCCAGACAAAACTCGGCCCGAGAGGCCGAAGTGGGAGGCCGGCCGACCACCCAAGGGCTGATCGGCATGGGGGTGCAGCCACCTGTCACCGACCTTCGCGTGGAGGCTCCTGATCACGTCCTGAAGTCGGCTGGGTATGGTTTTCTGTGAATTTAGTTCGGGAGAACATGCAGGTGGGCCCTCCAATCCAAGTGATGCCTTTCGATATCCGTTGATCAAACCGACTTGGAATTCACAGTTTAGATCAACTTGCACTATGTTTCTTGTCTCCTGGATCAGTGATGTGGCGATTGGGGCCAGTTGGAGATCTCTTAAATGGATAGGTACACGGTGGAGATTTTGGGCTGAATGGTGGAATTTATTCTATGAAGAGATGTAAATCAGTCCCTGGATTGGGTAATTGACTTGCCGAACTTATTTTGAGGCTAGCAGACAATGGGTAGGCAAAGGAGAAAGACCGGTAAATGATAAGTACCTTCTCGAGCGAACTCAAGATTCAACAGGACTCAAAATAACATAAGTTGCATATGGTGGCTAGAATGTAAACTTTGTGGCTCTGGATAGGTCATGTAAACCATCAGGGAACGTCATACCATGAATAGAATTTTATAAATATCCGAGAGGTCCCCTAGTAAGCATGCAGTTCTTTCTAGATTCAACTATATCAAACTTCTCAACAACTTAGATTATGAAATGTAGCTCATGCTTCCCACGAGATAAACATATATGTCCACCAAATACCGACAAATTCAAGTACTAAAGGAGTAGTAGGTTATATACAAGGCATTTGCAGGGATAAACAGAGCAACCATTCATCATTTCCAGAAAGATCATACGGATTTCCACACAAAGCTGTTTTTATTCAAATGTTGTTATTATTATTATTATATATATATTTTTTAAGCAAATAGATATAAAGGTGAAAGAAAGGAAAAATAATCATGGCATTCAAACTATTGGAACGAAGACGGGTTGGACGACTTACCTGGTCATGCTGAACCTCCCCAAAACTTCTACGAGAAGGTTTTATTGAAAACGTTCGAAAACCATAGGGAAAGTAGCAAATCTTTCTTGGCACCTGAATGAAGCTCAGTAGTGTTGGTTGGGGTCGAGGTTCAAGTGGCGGAAGACGTTCGAGATGTCATAGTGCATGGAGTTGGCCATCCTTGGGTTAGGTCAGTGTTGCGTGCCATCTCATCTCGCACTCTCTGCTGCTCTTGACTAATCTTGCTTATCTAGTTGCTGAGCCTCCAGAGTTCCCGAGTGATCGGGTTCTCGAAGTCGAACCGTGCTGATGTAGAAGGTCCAACCTGCGGACCAAAACTCATACCTGTAGGGTAGTAGAAACCTTGGCTGTAGCCAGGCATGTCGTATGGATTTGCCCCTTGCTGCGAGTAGTAGTCGTACGTCTGTTCAAAGTTCATGTCAGCAGTGGCAGGGTCTGGGTGTAGTGGTACATCCTTTTCCTCCGTCTGTGATGGTGACGGCTGTGGTAGTCTCGATGATCCTGCCTCGTCTCTGGTGGCTTGTCGGGCTCGTCATCGTGTCATCAGAGGATCCGCGACACTGTGACGGGCTGGTTCCCTTCGTCTCATCTGCAAGGTTAGGCTCTTGACCGAATACAATGCGAGTTTCGAGTTTGGAAGCTCGACCTCCACATCGTACCCGGGGTAACACATATAGAGAGAACCATCTGCCTCCTCACGCATCAAGTGCCCTTGCACGAAATGATCCAACCCAATGCTATTTATGTACTCCTCGGTCATTGGCAGGTAAGCGACCTGGGCATTGGACAACACACTAACATGCGCAGCAATGCGCGTAACCAGTGATGGACATCCTCCCATGGATCAATTTTTGCCAGTAATTCAATAAACTCATGATCAGGGAGTATCGAATCTTTTTAGCAAAGGCAAAAAGGCAGAACAAATCCGAATTATTGCAAAGATGCATATCAGCACGAGGGTGAACATTCATCACGAGCCATTTTGCCAAAAATCGGAGAGTGGGATTATGAATGGAAGTGATGCTATTCTTACTACTGACAGGGTCATCGGAAATGGCGTCCCACCAAGTATTACGATCATACTCGTGGTCCTTCACCAAAGCAGTTGAATCCAAAAGACAACGTTTTTGAAAACTAGGAGCGATACTCGTTTGAAAATTCCTCATTGAAAAATCAAAAATGAATTCGAGTTTCCCGCGGTGAAAATTCAATATTCAGAGACATAAAAAACTCCATAGTTAGAAATTTTGAACCTGTCTCCGTGATGTTGATGAAGTTTTCCCAGCCAACATATCTGAAAGTGCGATCCATATCATGTCCAAGTCCGGTCTTGATAAGCAACAGGTTGTTGAAGGTCTTGTGGTGTCCGAAACTCCGGTTCCTGAGTAAATCAAGAGCCTCTTGTTCGTACGGAGTGCGGACCACGATATGTTCTATCATGGTCATCACTCGAATACGAAGTCGTGACCGCGGCACTTCGGTGAGGGTCTCTTCTTGGGGGGTCTGATGTCTGGTGAACAAAGTCCACTGACATCCGATCCTTGGAAGAGCCTGACCCCGAATGCCGGGAGCCGGAACTCAGCTTCCAAACGATCTTCTTGGCAGCATTCCTTGTAGCTCCCCACATATTTCCTACAAAAGATTAGTAAAAGCACAATACCCGAAGGAATATAGGGGTTAGTAGTCAGGGATTAGTCGTTAGCCGTCCTTGTGGGGTTGATCACCACCACAAACGTTCTCGTTCGTGCCACGTTTATTATCAAAGAGTAGAAAATCTTTTTGGTGTGAGTAATTAACAAATCGCTCATGATTTTTTTTTATGAAATGGAAGAGAGATTAAGTACTCTAATTAATTTCCTAAGAAACTTATTAGGCACTTGGAGATGCGAAGAAAGGAGAAGGGAGAGAGTGAAACACTCACTGAGCTTTGAAGTGGTGCATTTGGAGAGCTTGCACGCGGCGACTTTTATAGGGCAGAGGAGAAGGGTGGCCGGCCGGCCATGGCCAGGCCGATCGGCCAAGGCTTGGCTCTGGCTCGTCCATACCTCACTCTAGTGCGCATAGCTCGTTGTAGAAGGTGGCGAGGGAAGGCCGGCCGACCATGTTGAGGCCGAACGACACCCCACCGGGGCCGTTTTGTGCCTCCTTCCGTCGGTGCTCTTCTCTCTTCAAGTTACATGCATGCACATGCGTGGTCTTGCTCCCCTTCACATAAGGCATGGGTGTTGTTGTTTTCTTTAGATCCATGTAATTTCAAAAATTAAAACTTGTGCAATTCAAAATTTAAACATGCCATGAATTTGAAATTCAAAAAGAAATCCATGAAATAAAACTATCCTATATGCTTATGCAAGAATGGATACATACCACATACCTTATGGCGAGGGCTTCGGTTTAACATTCTTAGCGGGACGAGCTTTGAGTTTTTCGTCTTCAATGGGATGCTTCGAGCTTCTTGGGGTATTACCGTTCGGAGAGGAGTCTAGTAATCCCTTTTTCTCCCGCCAAACTCTTCGAGTAGACGGGGCTATTGTTTCAACTTCTCTCAATTCCTTTTCCAGAACTTGCATACATTGAATCCTCCGCCATGCATTCCTCCGGTCATGGAGCTTCTTTTGCCTTCGCAAGGTGAGTAACTCCAATGCCTGACCTATTGCTTCAATTGACGGGTGTAATGGAACATCTGGCTCTTGTGATGGTGTTTCCACCATACTGACTTGGTGACAGCTCTCCACCTTGGGTGAGAAGGTGAAGGTTCCTTTCTCCCCGTTGATATTAAACTGGATCTCTCCTGCTCCAACATCAATGCTTGCATTTGCAGAACTCAACAACGGTCTCCCAAATACGAGAGATGTCTTCGAATCATCCTCCATGTCCAAGACGACGAAGTCCACGGGAATGAGAAATCCCCAGACTTTCACCGGTATATTCTCTGCAATCCCGGTTGGGTAGCGAACTGATTAGTCCACCAGTTGCAAACACATAGTTATAGGGGCCAGTTGCACATGCTTATGCTTCTCGAAGACAGCCTTGGGCATCACACTGACACTTGCCCCCAAGTCACAAAGAGCTCTCTTGAATTTCTGAGTCCCGATTGAGCATGCAATTGTGGGACAACCCGGATCCTTCTTCAGCGGAATAGAGTTGAGTATAGAGGCGCTACACTCTTCGGTCAGCTATACCATCTCAGTGTGTGGCAAGGTCCTCTTATTTCCCAAAATATCTTTGAGGTATTTTGAGTAAGTGGGTACCTGCATAGCATCAAGAAAGTGGAATATTGACGTAAACTTTCCTGATTACCTTGACGAACTTACCGAATTGTTCGTCGATCACTGGCTTCCTCCTCTGTTCTGGAAATGGTAGGATGGTGGTGTCCTGGTAGTCGCTGAAGGCTCTAGGAACCTCCACGGTCTCCTCCGCGGGGGCAGAGTTAGAATCTTCTACCTCCTCCTCTTCGGCTTCTGGCTCGGTTCAACTAGCGGTATCAGTCTTCCGCCTAGATCCTGCATCCTGTGGCATAGGTGGATCATGCATGGTCTTACCACCACGCGTGGTCACTGCACCAACACTTTCCTTAAGGGGAACCTCTGGTTGCCCAGTAAACTTCCCTTTGTTAGAGTTAGGACAAGACGCGGCCAGCTGAGCTACTTGAGTTTCTATCATTTTATTAAAACTTAGCTGGTTCTTTAACGAAGTATTAAAGCCTTCCATTTGGTTAGCCATGCTCTCAAAAAGCTTATCATTAGCAAGAAACTTCTTACTAATGCTATTATTGATATTCTTTTGGTCATACCATAGGTCTTTAAGTGAAGGCTGAAAACTACTGTTAAAGTTGTTGTTACCTTGTTGTTGGCCGAAGGAGAGGTTGGGCTTGGAATTCCAACCTTGCTGAGGACAATATCCCGAATTGTTGGAGTTGTTACTCCCGATGAAATGGGCATCCTCTTGAGTCATCAGACAGCTAGTGCCCGAGTGTCCGGTGTCACCACATGTCTCACGTGTGATCCTTGCATCCGCAATCTGGGCCATCTCCATTGTAGGAGACTCCAGTTTATTCATAAGGAGATCCATCTTTGCTGGTGTCAACTTGGTGAACTCCCTTGGAATGAGTTGCATGGCGTTCTCCCATCCAACTCTGATGGGAGGCAATTTTCTCCACGAGCGCTTTGGCCCCGGCCACATCCAACGAGAGAAATGCTCCTCCCGCAGCTGCGTCCAAGTGCTCTTGCAAACGGCGAGTCAGGCCATGGTAGAAATTCTGGACAACCAGCTATTCTGCCATGCCGTGGTGTGGACAGGCTGCAATATACTCCTGCAGCCTCTCCCAAGCTTCAGTAACAGTTTCTCCATCAGTCTGCTGGAAGCTGGTGATCTTGCCACGGAGGGCATTGGTTTTGCCCACCGGGAAATACTTGGTTAGAAAAGCATCTGAACAAGTCCTCCACGAGTTGTTGAACGAACCCTGGTTGGTGTAGAACCATTCCTTCGCTTTGCCAAGCAAAGAGAACGGGAACAGGCGTAGCCTTATAACATCCATTGTAGAGCCATTGGGGTTGATGGTGCTCCTCACTTCCAGGAAATTCCTAAGATGAGCGTTCATTTGAACCATATTCACCAGCCCAGTCTTCAACTCAAAAGCATCAACTGCTTGGTCATTGTTCAGTCCCGGGAAGCTGTTGCTTGACGGAGCTGAGAACTCACGAAGGGTCTTCGTGGCTGCCATGGTTGGTGAAGGTGGTGCTGACGAATACGATGTTTCTGAAGATTCTGATGAGGAATCAGTCTCCAGACTGAGTGAAATCTGTGGTGGGACGTATCGACGTCTCACATTTCTCCCAATGCGTTCCGGATTAGGATTGAAGTTTGAAGGTAAGTTGAAACCGGTCATGCACTGCCCTGTAATCATCATAAAGACAAAAACAACAGTGGTAAGCCCGCTAAGATTAGCGGTGATAAAACTGTCAAGTATTATAAAAAATTCAACAATATCTTTAGCCAATTACTTCCCCGGCAACCGCGCCAGAAATGCTTGTTGGCACTCCTTAACTCATCGTCAGGAGCGCCTGGTTAGTCGTTGTATGCTTAGAAGAATGGTATGTCGCAAGCGCACAAAATAACTCGTTGTAGCATTTCACCTTGGTGTGAACCAGGTATCTGTATTTATAACCTCAGGGAAGCATTATAGTAAAGAATATTGAAGAATGGAATGACAACCTTTCCAGAATTATCAACTCACTAACTTAGAGGAGATAACATTTAGCGTAGATAATGGCCACTGTATGACCGGATAGAGGGCTTGGTAAAGCCAGCGACACAAGAGACTCTCATATGAAAGAGAAAAGGGAAGAGCTGGGAAGATAAGGTAAGAAAGCATCCTAAGACACTTCTATACTTAGAGAAAAGACACACTACAGCCTTAGACTACAATTTTACCTAGATTTCGGGGATAGAGCTTGTATGACCAGATAGAGGGCTTGGTAAAGCCAGCGACATAGGATTCTAATTTTCCATTGTCAACATTAGCACAGGCAGTGCGGCAAAAAAATTTCTAATATGAATAATTTGCAGGTGTACCAGACCATACCTCAATGGGTGTTTTCTTATTGAGTGGAATAGAAGGTGACCTGTTGATCAAGTGACATGCAGTGTTCGTGGCCTCTACCCAAAAATGTTTGTTCATCTTGGTGTTGGACAGTGTACAACGAGCCTTTGAGATGATGGTTCTCTTCATGCGCTCGGCCACACAATTCTACTGAGGTATGTACAGGATGGTGTGATGCCTCACAATGCCTTCTTGCTTGCAATAATCATCAAAAGCATTCAAACAGAACTCTCCATCATTGTCAGTACGAAGTACTTTTACCTTATTCTCAGTTTACATTTCTATTAGAGTTTTTTAGTCTTTAAAAACAACAAATGTATCATCTTTATTTTTCATAAAGTAAGGCCATACTTTTCTAGACTAATTATCAATAATAGTAAGTATGTATCGAGCACCACCAAGAGAAGGCTTACGAGAAGGACCCCATAAGTCAGCATGAACATAAGCAATAATGCGTTTGGTGGTATGAATAGAGGTATTGAATTTTACCCCTCTTGTGCTTCCCAAAGATAAAATGCTCGCATAACTTCTTGCTACCCAATGTACAACCATCCGGTAGGTTTATCTTCATCAATTCTGCCATTCCAAGTTCACTCATGTGTGTAAGACGCATATGCCAAAGGTTAGTCTTTGCATTAGTGTTAGCACCACCATGGAAAGTACTACCTCTATGGACATATAAATTTGCCAAAATTCTTATCTCTAATAAGCCAAACAAGAGAACCCTTTGATACCTTTAAAACTCCATCAGAACCGGAGTATTTGAAACCTTTTTCATCAAGTGTGTTGATCGAAATCAATTTCTGGTCATCATTGGTATGAACCTCACATTCTCCAGTGTGTGTATTATCCCATCATGGGCCTTGATCCTAATAGAACCAATGCCTGCAATATCACGCGGGTTATCATCTCCCATGCGCACAACATCTCCCTTTTGCACAGGTTTATAAGAACTAAACCAATCTCCGTTAGGGCATATATGAAATCAACTTGCAGAGTCAAGTATCCATTTATCATGACAAGAAACATAACCAGCAAGAACAACCAAAACCGTCACCAGAGTCTGAGTTCCCTTCAGCGACGG
>JACEFO010002007.1:0-101274 GCA_015342445.1 Digitaria exilis | reverse complement strand
AAAGACAACTCACAACACCGCTCAGTCGGATTGGGTCATCGACACGAGCAACTAAAGACAGCTCACAGCTCACACGTCGGATGGGTCATCGACACGAGCCAACTCAAACACTACCCTTACACTATGGTCGGTCGGATTGCGGACATCGACACGAGCCACCACTCAAGAACCACCACATATTGGGATCTCCTTTTATTTTTTCTTTTTTTTATAAGAAGAGATGAACAAAGGAAAAGAAGAAACACTTCCTTTAGTAGGAGTCATCACCATGCCGTAACCAGCTTGACATCGCCTTCAGGCAAGGTCACGACGTCCAAAGACGTCGCCGATGCCAACCAAGCTGGGATGGGTTTTCACCCGAAAGTCGACGACATCACCGATAGCACAAATGGGGTCAAGATCCGCACGATTGATGCCCGATGTCGCCTTCAAGAAGGAAACGACGC
This sequence comes from Digitaria exilis, assembly GCA_015342445.1. NCBI lineage: Eukaryota > Viridiplantae > Streptophyta > Magnoliopsida > Poales > Poaceae > Digitaria > Digitaria exilis. Next base: position 100,828 of record JACEFO010002007.1, on the reverse strand, counting down.
CAATGACGCAGACGACACCGACCCAGGAGGGTTGGTTTTTCACCCACATCGTCACAATTGAGCAAGACGGCCGGCGCCACCAGCCTCACCACAAAGGTGTCGCTCGTGCACCCCACATGGCGGCAACCAACAACGTCACCACGACAACATTGGTGTGCACCAAAGGAAGCCGTTGTCGGCCACGCCACCATGACATCGCCGACCTACTGCCGAACGAACCAAGCTGACCACCAAAAGTGCCCCAATCATGGTGATGTTGCCGCAGGTCATGGCAGCCTCAATCCAGGCCGCCGCCTCGCCCAGCCATCCATCGCCCCGGGAGACGCAACAAGGGATGGTGCCGCCACTGCCCTCCACCCAGCGCAGGACCCCAGCTCGGTGACGCCACCCACGCCAGCGGTGGGCGCCAGGCCACCAATGAGCCAGCCGTCACGACTGCCTCCGACCCACCGCAGCTCCCACCAATCGACTGCAGGAGAGTCGCCGGCCCTTCCTGCTCACAGACCCACAACACCTGACGCATGCACACAGCCACCCCGAGCCCGCGTTGCCGCCGGCCGCCACGAGCACGCCAGACGCCAGGCCATCGGATTCGGCAGTTGCCGTGCCAGATCCAGCGCCAAAGATCCCCATCGGCCGCCTCCCCGCGTCAACGAGGGCCCACGCGCCCAGGGCCCTTGCTCGCTACGGCACGGTCGCCACCCGCCGCCAACACACCAGGCTCCGCCGCTGCACAGCCTGTCAAACGCCAGGACGGGCGCCACCACCACGGAGCACGGTTCCCTGCCAGATCCGTGCGTGCGGCTTGGAGATTCCCCGCCGCCTCCCTCCTAGGGAGCTGCACGGGCTTCTGGGAGCTCCCTCCGGCGGCGGCGAGGATGAGAGGAGGGGATGCGGGTGGCGGCGGCTAGGGTTTGGTTTCACCTCCCGAGTCGCCCGAGCGGGAGGGGTGACGCGGGGGCCAGAGAGGACACTGATGCCCGGAAAGAACTTTGAATAATTCTGTATTTTTTTGATTATGAAAAAATGTGCATCAAAGTACTATAATATTTTTAATGTATGCTATTTGTTTGGACACTTCTTCATAATCTATAGCACCGTATGTCTATCTTCTTTGGCCAGCCCTATGTATAATTTCTGGCGAAGCCACTCTAAAATATTCTTTTATAAAAACAAAAATGTGCAGTGTGCAGTCAACTTTAGTTTCTTGCTGTGTTCAACGGCGGCCTGTCCTTTCACACACTAGTGGCAGAGCCGAGCTGGAAACTTCCGCGTGGACGCTCATCTCGGCTATTTCTAGACCTCGTGGCCATGTCGGCATATCCTCCCAACTCTCTCCCCTCGTGCCGCTTCTCCTACAATATTCAGGCTGGGCGGCGTCCTGTTTCCTCAGACTCCCGATCGTCTCCTCGTCTCGTCGGCTTCGGCAGGGCAGAGAGGGGTGGCACCTGTTGACTAACCGCCCCAAGATCCGCCATGAGCAACGGTTAGTACCTTCTATCTCCACCGATCAGCAGCTCATCTTCAGATGAATTTGAGACTGTCAGTATGCGATAGATTTTGCTTTATTACCCTTTGCATCATGATGTGATCTGTCTTCTGCCTTGGCTTTGCCATTCCTTTCATCCCTGTTAATTACCCTGGAGCATAGAACAAACAATTTCACTTCCTTTCCTTTAATTCTTTCCACACTGACTGCAGATAGCTACTTCGTTGGCCGCCCGGCGAACTACACGCCGCCGGCAGAACCGGCGGCGCCGGCGATGGGACAAGAACCACCACAGGTCAACGGCGGCGAGCAGAATCCACCAGTGAGCGAGCAGGCACCTGGTCCGTACGTGCTTTAATTTTGATTTGCTCCACTATTCATCCATTCGTCCAAGATCGCGATGAGCACAGCTAGCACGACGTTGACCTCTCTCGCGACTTTCCCCTTTTGTTAAGCTGGCATCTTTGTTCGCAGAAACAAACGGAAACGGTTACTTCGTCGGCCACCCGATCGAGCAGAACCAGCAGGCGACTCCAGCACCACCGCCACTGGCGCCGGGAACCGTGCAAGAACAGCAGCTTCACCGGCGGCGAGGAGCTTCCAGTGACCAAGCAAGATCGTGGTCCGTACGATACTATTTCCTCAATTATTGAGAAAGATATTCGTTTGAGCTCGATGGGCACGACGCTGTTGAATTCTCTTGACTTGGCCCTGTTGCTGAGTAGGCTACCGTTCGTTATATTGCAGAACGCACACTTACTTCGTCGGTCACCCGAAGCAGCCGGCACCAGCAACGGCGCCGCCACCGCCGGTAGCACCAGCAACGCCACCACCACCACCGAGATCAAGCTTCCTAGCAAATGGTACTCCGATTCAAGGCATCTGAAAAACTAGCTAACATGTTCTGCTTTCAGTACTCTGTTGATTAGTAATCAAATCGCTTTCTCTCTGTAGGTTCTGCTGCTGCTCATGCCTCAACGGTGGTGGATCTTCGTCGGTGCAATAGTATAAAGAGCTGTGGGCCGCTGACAATGACGGAGCTTTGAGGAAGGCAGAGAACTTTGAAGATTCAAGTAAATTGGAATGGAGGCGCTTCAATCTATATACCTGAATTGCTACTCTTTTTATTCCTCCCGATTGATGGTTGATGGTCATTCATTGATTGTTCCAGGAAATGCAAATGCAATGAAACTACCAATTCCAATATGCCTGTGCCCATTTCTCGCAAGCGCTAGCCATTGACCATTTTTCTGTGAATGATACTTTAGTTTATCGCTATAAATATCAGTGCCGCAGAAGTTGACGTGATATGTGATCAGAGTGTGGATTTTACCCAATCTTGTGCCCTGCCCAACCGTACAAATCTGCAATGCTCAGACATGGATGGAAGAAGGGAAACTACTAACTAGCCTCGGTGACTAGTTGTATATTACTTGTAAGTTAGGAGAGGGAGGGGGTGTTGATCTTGATAATGAATTATTTACAAAGTCAAGTGGACCGGGACAAAAACAGAGGGTTCATTTTCCAATACCAAACTTGTAAGTTTAGGAGGGGGAAGGGGTGCTGATGTTGATTTCCTTTTGACCATCATTTATCTGAAAACTGAGGGTTTGTTTAGTAAAAGGTTGGATGGTCAAGATGTGGCACTAGATGACTCTGTTTGTTTAGATAGGGGGAAGTTGACAAAATTCATTGTAGCAAAACTTTCGTTTAGCAAAATTATAAGAGTAATTATGGTTTTTAATAAAATAAAAATATAAATGAATAATGAAGTACTGGGACAACGAGTCGAATCCCATCCAAATCCATCTCACGTTTGCAGCAGCTAGCAGAGCGGACAGCTGTTACTGTGAGGATGTTACGGGTGCCGCTGGCAAATGGGATATTCAGACAAGCGCCTTAAGACCCGTAATCCATCTCACGTTGCACAATTAGTTTTGGAACCGAGGTTGTTTTGGATAATTGTCTCGGGCCCACGGAGCTGAATCATTGCCAGTCTGGCGAGAGCATCTCGACCTGACTACCTCTCCTCTTGGTCATCTGTCTCGTCTTGCTATCGCCAGGTGAGCCTAGGGGGATTGAGAGCTAGCTGAGTAGCTGACTGGCCGCCGTCAGATCCACCATGAGCAACGATCAGCACGGCGATGTTCCTGGTAAGCTCATCCTCCGTGATCTACAAATTTCGCAACATATGAATTGCTGCTGTTTATTAGTGAAAGCTTGTTCTATTATTGGCCGTTGACCATGGTGATAAATCGTTCTCAGTTCTTCGCACCCTTGTCTTGAGTGTTATATCTTTTTTTTTTTTTCCTTTTGTATGTCGATTCAGGAAGCTACTTCGTTGGCCGTCCGACGAACCAATCGCCGGACAGGAAGGAAGAACCAGTGGTCGCCGGCGAGCACAGTACTCCAGGAGGTGCGTTCGTTCGGTCATTCTTCCATCCCCTCAATACATACGGAATCGAGGAGCACAAAGCTATTTAGTTTCCTTGGGTTCCTATTTATTATTAAATTCAGCTTGGATTTAATTTTGGTATTTGTCTGAATGCATGTAAAGATTACTTCGTGGGACGTCCGGAGAGCCATCACAAGCAGGAGCAACAAGAACAAGCACAAAAGCCCATCACAAAGCAGAGCACACCAGGATTCTTGGCCAAATGGTACTCCGAATTCAGTCAAGGAACTTGTGATCTGTGAATGGAACACTATTTGAGCTTACATGTCTCATCGATGTTCTGATTATATTTTAGCAAAGGCTCAGTGTAAATGGTTTGATCTTTTCCGTTCTCCTCTGTTTTGGTCTGCAGCTGTCCGTGCCTTGCTGGTGGTGGAGCTGCTGAATAGATCAAGAACTGCCTCCCGGAGTGCTAATAGTTGCCATGGAAGGTTCCAATAAATTTGGGATGAGATTCTAGCTGTGTCTGGATTACAAACTTTTGAGCTGTGGTCTGTGGAAGCTGTTCTTCCTTGTTTGTTTTCCTCATTGTTTCACATTGGAAAATTTACAAGCCCTTGTGCATCAGGACCACTACAATAAAATGCAGATTTAGTCCATTCCCCGTCCCAAGTCCCAACAAGCTGCTGTATTTTCTCTTTTCCCAGGAAATGTTACTTTTGTTTTGAAACTCTAAAGTGTATATTATTTATGATGATTTTTGTTATTGTGTACTATTTTTAGTCATTATATGTCTTTCCTGTGTAAAAATATATGTATATCGATGCAAATCATAGTCCTTTCTCAGGGTAACTCGCTCCTCTATATGTGCTGCATTTTGAACAATTAAGTTCCATTCAGTTACCATGTAACTTAATTTCAAAACATAAATAAATCATAAAAAGGAGGTATCTAATATGTTAAAAAAATGTTGATATTATCTCCATGTAGTAATGGAAGCTAAGTCTCAACAAGGAAAATGTTAATAATAGCTACCGAAGTTTTATGAGTTATAGAAGTGTTATTGAACCTAAAAAAAATGTAGGAAACTTCAGTAAATATGAAAGCATCACCTAATAATTAACACTAATCATGATTATTTTCGTTACTTGGGGATAAAACTGATCAAGTACCAGTTAAAGTTCTTTGAAGAATGAAATTGGGAATCTGAATTTGTTCTCAGATTCAAGCAAGTCAGACAAGCTGCAGGTTAATAAATAGCCACCATGCATCATCAGACCATTGACTTGTTCCTTTACTGGCGTGTTTTACAGCTATGCGTGCGAAGGTGATGTGGATGTTCCCTATTCAGTTTGATTGTCCCTTAATTTTTTGTTGACAATTTGTCCATATATAATATGATAATCTATTTTCGTTTCTCAAAGTGTGTGTCAACAAAAGAACCGAGCAACCACGTCTACCTTTTCTTTATGGACTAGTACCAAAGGCTCAATAACTAGGATTATTTTTCTTATAAAAGAAACTAGTGTTTGTCTGGTATATATATGTCAAGCAATGCAAATAAGAAAATATTAGTGTAGGTTTTTAATGCCAATCCTAGCACCATACTTAGAGGTAAGTAGTAGGTTTGTCGGTAGAAGCTTTGGAAAGTTCAAGAAGTCAATGTATGCAGAGGGAGACAAGACACATAGCGAATATCGTATGTCCCGTTTGGTTCTTATATTGCGCCCAACACTATGTTTTTTTTTGTTATGGTGATGATCCAATTACATGGTAGAGCCCTAGTAGGATTACATGGTAGCCCTAGTAGGATTACATGGTAAATCCCTAGTATGAATCGACTTCTTCTAGCTTCCTTAGGGTACCTGGGATTTCTATGTTTGATCGTGTGCTTGGCTAACAACCAAAACCAACATGATTATGTTTGTTCCACCATTGAAGATAAGCGTGACAAATAAGAGTTTGTGTCATGATCGGCAAGCACACCTAACGTAATCAACTAGGAGTTGGCCCCAGCCCCACAGTGATGTATATATAAATATATGGAGGAGAGTGTCTAAAAAACACCAATCCAATCTAATCCCATGAATAGACAAACCTCTATCCATTACAGTGTTGGAGGGATTGGAAGCAAGACTTCCTCTCTACTTGGTGGTAGGTGACAACGGGAGTTGATGCTCGTCAACGACGTCAAGAACTTCATCAATGAAGAGATCAAATCTATCTAATTAGTGAAGATTAGATCTACTATACCTACATCAACTACATCAGTATTGATCTAAGGTTTCTGCATTAAGTTTATGATTAGTGATCATGATTAGTCCAAGCTAAGATCCTTTTAATTTTATGGCATTTGTATGCTTAATTTAATATGTAACATTCTATATCTGATAATAAGTGCAACAAATGTGGCAGTTATAATTTGTACTCCCTCTGTTTTTCTTTATAGGATGAAGTTTAACTTGGCACAATCTCCCAACTTACACTTTGATCACTTCTTATTTCATATTATATAAAATATCATTGTAAACTCATTATTGAGAGAGTATATTTTGTTACAAATGTAACCATATCCAGATTATATTATAGAAGTTAAAAATTATTGATCAAATAATTAATCGAACATTGCAAAATTTGACTATTTATATCTGTGCATGCCTTATAATTAAAGAAAAACGGAGGGAGTTTTCTACTACTATCTGTATACAATATTTGCACAAAACAAGTGGTAGTATAGGCAATATTGCTATACTAGAAACACGCATCCCAGTAGTATGCAGCTAGCTGCATTTGTGAGGAAGAAATTAGCTACTTTCACAGAGAGGAAGAAGTCCCTTTATTTAATATTTTTACTGTCTCATCTGTGGTAAATGCATGCTCTTGGAAATTTGGCCATAATTCAAATTTCTAAAAGAAACCAACTATTGTGTAATTTGAAATATTTTAGCATTCAGAAGAGGCCCTAACAATGCATATCTGTATGCTAATAGCTAGGAGTATATTCTAGGTGTTTAACGCATTAGAGGAAGCACAACTTTTTTTTTACAAAATTCTGGATATATGTGTTTATATTGCATATTTTGCAAGATTAGTTTGCAATTCATGAACCAAATTGAATTCAAAGATAAATCCATCCATGTTTTTTTTCACTCAGATAGATGAAAGTGTATATAATAAAAATGTTTGATTGAAGCATATAACATGTTGTTGTCTAGATCAGTTACACGTGTGGGCAACCCAACCTGTGAGTGTCTCCGAGTTAGATGCCCTAAAGTCCGAGACGTTTCATCCACTTTCTAGACCATGGTTTGAGTTGATCAATCGATAGGTATCAATTAAAACGCTACAGTTCTTACAGTAGCCAGGAGTTTTGTACTGGAAGACCTATCTGGATCCATTTCTATCAACAAATCTCCCTTGTAGTGCTTACGTAAAACACGACACACACGAATTTCATATTCACATCACAAAAGCGTCCATTACCCGCCCCCCCACCCACCCCACCCCGTAACAGTACATTTGAGGGTGACACACCATTTGCCTTATGCATACACACGATGAATGCACTAATAATGTGCGTGTAAATAGCTGGATATCTGCAAGATTGTTATGGGTTCATATTTCCATGACTTGGCCACCACTACAAGTGATTCCAATTTTGGAAAATATGATACATGCACACAAAGTAACATGCTAATCTGGATTATTAACTGGTTGTTTGACCTTTTTACCCTAAATTTGACCACTTGTTTTATTCAAAAAAATTATGCAAACATGGTCAAATTTAAGGTATAAAAAAACATGATATTTTGCATAATTTTTTTTTAATAAAATGAGTGGTCAAACTTGAGGTTAAAAAAGTCAAATGAATTCTATCTTGAAACAGAAGGAGTATATATGTTTCCAAAAATGTCACATAAGAAAAGTTTGCATTAATTCATAGTTAAAATGGAACCATACAATGTACAATTTTGTTTGTCATTTCACATGAAAGACACAAACTATCTTGGAAAAAATGAGTATCATTTCATCGGTTTCACCATTAACTCTGTGCCACATCATAAAAAATGCTAACATGACATCAAGAAAATGAAATGAGAACGAAACTCCAACTAAGAATGTCCCATTTACACCCCACAAAAGAAAATGAGACTCCCCAGAGGAATATTAAGCAACATTTTCTTTTTATGAAAATCCAAATAATTATCAAAGTTTGAATTTGACAAAGCATTAAATCAATGTTTGTCATGTCCAAAAAAACACCAGTACAGAGACACTAACCCACGTAGCTATATGTAGCCACCTAGTAGTAAGTCATGAGAATTGGAAAAGGAATACACAAGATTTAAAGATATATGAAACATCAAGATGTACACGAGCCTCCAGTTTTATACTAAATTAATAGAAAATATTGCAGGAAACCATTCAATTCCCGCAATAAAAACAATTAGCATCTCGTTGTTTCGAATGGAACCAGGCCTAGCTGATAAGAACACCCATTTGAAGAAATGATCGAGTAGGTACCATCCTAATCAAGGGTTGTTCATGAAAGCAACCCACCCTAATCAAGTGGGAGTGATGGGACAGGACCGATCCTGCTCACATATTGCTCCGAGGGTGAGGACGTGCTGATTGCTACTGAACCGTCACTGGTTAGTCTTGGCCGTAGACTTTGCCAAGTCTTCCTAAACAATGCATAAATGTGTAGCGAATAACAGGGGAGTTGGCAAGTGTCTATTACTGGCTGGCACTTATGTGCATCTCCCCATCTCTAAGACACGAGTCCTAGCTAGTCATCTTCACCTTGTTCCTCACCAGTGAGCCGACGATCGAGCTCCAAGCCTGAGAGGACTGCTCAGTTTTTTTCTGTGACCAATACTAGGTGCGTATCTTTCTTGATACTATAATAAAGAAGTAGCTAATGGAAGCATTATATGTAGTTCATCTGGGGTAAATCAGTGGTTAAAAATGATGGTGTATTTTGTTTTTTGTTATAGGCAGTGTCTGTAAACTATAGATGCCCAACACCTTAGTCAAGATTTTTTCCATATTTCTTTAGGATTTGTCCTTTTGATTTGATTACTAACTTCTCTGTTAGGACCATACAAGCAAGTTGACTTAACAGAATAGGTCATGAATTACGTTTATTTGTGTTGGTACTAATTACGTTATGGATGAGTCTAATTAACTAGTAATTCTTCTTTCCTACTTCCCACGTATTGAGCAACCTTTAACTGGATTTGGTAGTATTCTGAATAAATCCACATGTTCTGCAAAATTTCATTTTGCCCCGGTTGAGTACAAACCATGGTACGGTACGTGGATCTCCAATCTCATGAGCTCGGAGCGGGCTTGATAAGTAGGGCTGGTGTTCTTCAATGGGTTGTTACTACTTGACTATATATAACTGCTAAACTTAACAACATGTTTATTTTTTTTCTCGAGACAAAACTCAAATTTTATTATCTTTGGACTCTGATCACCTGTATATTGAAGAAAAAAGGCTTCAAATCATAATGCTGTCAGTTTTGTTGAGAACAAAACCCCCACTATTAGAAAACAAATGGTGCAGAATAGAATCGATTGGGAAATTATGTAGATAGAGTATAGTGGGAAAATTGCCGTTTAACTATATGGGTGACTGCATGAGTCAGCTTGTATCTTTTATTGATATTTTTTCCTCGACAATAATGTGACATGCATGCCTTTGTTTTTCAGCACAGATTTATGGCAGAAGCAGTGCTCCTTGCTGTCAATAAGATTGGTTCCATTATTTTAGGAGATGATCCTGCCACGTTCATTATAACTAAGCTGTCTGAAAAAGTCCAATCTCTGAAGGAATTGCCAAGGAAAGTGGAACAAATAAGGCTGAAACTGACATTCATGAGCAAAGTTATAAAGAAGATTGGCACAGTCTACCTCACAGATGAGCTTGTCAAGAGTTGGATTGCCGAGGTCCGGAAGGTTGCTTACCGTGTTGAGGATGTAGTAGACAAATACAACTACCATCTCCTTCAACTGGAGGAAGAAGGGTTCCTGAAAAAGTACTTCGTCAAGGGTACCCATTATGCCATTGTTTTCAGTGAAATAGCTGATGAGCTAACTGAGATAGAAAAGGAGATTCAGCAAGTTATGCAGATGAAGGATCAGTGGTTGCAGCAATCCCAGCTTGTCCCTGACCAAGAACAGCTCACTGAAATCGAAAGACAACGTTCTCAAGATAGCTTTCCAGAATTTGTCAAGGATGATGATCTAGTAGGAATTGAAGAAAACAGAAAATTGCTGACTGGATGGCTTTACTCAGAAGAGCAGGATAGCACCGTGATAACAGTTTCTGGTATGGGTGGACTTGGGAAATCTACACTGGTCACAAATGTCTATGAACGTGAAAAAGTCAACTTCCCTGTGCATGCTTGGATTGTTGTGTCACAGATCTACACGGCCGAGTCTCTGTTGAGGAAGCTACTCTGGAAGATTGGGCATATGGAGCCACCAGTTCCAGTAGAGATTGACAAATGGATGTACATGACTTGAAGGAAGAAATAAAGAAAAAACTACAGGGTAGAAAATGTTTAATTGTATTGGATGATGTTTGGGAGCAAGAAGTATACTTCAAAATACGAGATGCTTTCCAGAATCTCCAAGAAAGTCGCATTATCATTACGACGCGTAAGGACCATGTTGGCGCTATCGCTTCCTCAGACCACCACCTTGAGCTTCAACCATTGTGTGGGTCTGATGCATTTGAACTTTTCTGTAGAAGGGCTTTCCACAACAAGAAGGACCACAACTGCCCTGGTGAACTTCAGGAAATTGCTAATAAAATAGTGGAGAGGTGTCACGGCTTACCACTAGCGATTGTTACAATCGGCAGCTTGTTGTCATCTAGATCACAAATAAACATTTGGAATCAAACATACAATCAGCTTCGGAGTGAGTTGTCAACCAATGATCATGTCAGAGCAATCTTGAATGTAAGCTACCATGACCTGTCTGGAGATCTCAGAAATTGCTTCTTGTATTGCAGCTTGTTTCCTGAAGACCACCCCATGTCACGGGAAACCCTTGTGCGGCTATGGGTTGCAGAAGGCTTTGTTCTTAAGAAAGAAAAGAATACACCGGAGGAGGTGGCTGAGGGGAATCTCATGGAACTGATTCACCGGAACATGCTTGATGTTGTGGATTATGATGAGCTGGGCAGGGTTAGCACTTGCAGGATGCATGATATCATGCGTGACCTGGCACTTTCTGTGGCTAAAGAAGAGAAGTATGATTCTGCAGCCGAATATGGTGAACTGATACAGGTGGACAAGAATGTCCGTCGCTTGTCATTGTGTGGTTGGAATGTAAATACGGCACCCAAGGTCAAATTTCAATTTCTTCGAACTCTTGCGGCTCATGGAATAATTTCACCCTCCCCTGACATAGTGTCCTCAATTTTGTCTCAATCAACCTATTTGACTGTTCTTGAGCTTCAAGATTCTGAGATCACTGAGGTGCCAGCATTTATTGGGAATCTCTTTAACCTACGGTATATCGGGCTGAGGCGCACCAGAGTCAATTCACTCCCAGAGTCCATTGAGAAGCTCCTGAACCTCCAAACACTGGACATCAAGCAAACACAAATAGAGAAGCTACCACGAGGTATTGTTAAGGTCAAGAAGCTAAGGCACCTTTTGGCTGACAGATTTGCTGATGAGAAGCAGTCAGAATTCAGATATTTCATCGGAGTGGAAACACCTAAAGGACTGTGGAATCTAGAAGAACTACAGACTCTTGAAACAGTGCAAGCTAGCAAAGACTTGGCTGAGCAGCTGAAGAGACTGATGCAGCTCAGAAGCATATGGATCGACAATGTAAGTTCTGATGACTGTGCAAGTCTTTTTGCGACCCTCTCAACGATGCCACTTCTTTCCAGCCTCCTCATTTCTGCAAAAGATGTGAATGAGACACTTTGCCTCCAAGCCCTTGATCCAATTTTTCCCAAGCTCCACAGACTAATTGTGAGGGGGCGCTGGGCTGATGGGACACTGGAATATCCAATATTTTGCAACCACGGGAAACATCTCAAATATTTAGCGCTGAGCTGGTGTCAACTTGGTGAAGATCCGTTGGGAGTTCTTGCTCCATACGTGCCAAACCTCACCTATTTGAGTCTTAACAGGGTGAAGAGTGCAAGCACTTTGGTTCTATCTGCAGGTTGTTTCCCTCGCTTGAAAACACTCGTCCTGAAGAAAATGCCAAACGTCAAGCAGATGGAAATTGGAGATGGTGCTCTTCCATGCATTGAAGGTCTGTACATCGTGTCCCTAGAGAGGCTGGATAAGGTCCCTCATGGCATCGAATCGCTTCTGTCCCTGAAGAAGCTTTGGCTACTGTACCTGCACAGGGAGTTTAAAACAGAGTGGCAAACGAATGAGATGCATCAGAAGATGCAGCATGTTCCAGATATTCGCATCTAGGACAGCCAAATGGTTATTTCTGCATCTATGCTTGTATGGTGTGTCTATGCAAGAACTACATTTTCATGTGATTTTTATCCATTTTTCTTCCAATAAATCACAAGTAGTTTTACTGTAATTTATATCTGGATTGTACTTGCGAACAGTAAAGTAGTAGCCCTGAAACATTGGTTTGATTGACATCCATCAATGGACCCATATATGTGCCATGTTGATAAAATGGTATGCGTTTACTGATTTGTTGAAGACATTCCCCTTCTCCACTGAGCTTCTCTTGAATATGATGTCATGATCAAATTCGCACTTCATTAATATATATATGAACCTTAGGTCTGATTGGCGAGTTTGAACTCATCGACTTCGAATTTCTGCAATAGCGACGCCACCGCAGAACTTGCACCGATGTCGATGTCTAGCAGCTGAAGGCAATGGCCGACGAATCAGTAGCTCGGTGCACATGAATGGTTCTCTGATTTAGCGAAAGAAACGAACCCAAAAGTAATTCTATCGATCCAATTTGAAGAAAAACAAGCTGATGAATAGGAAGAAAACGATTTGCACAATTGCACTACATGCAGTACGAGAAACACACAGAATCCCTATAATCTCAACAGGACCACAGCACAGAACAACAAGCTAGAGGAAATCACTGACTGATCAAGATGACTGACCAAGATGATGTTGACGTTCCGTATATGTCCAACTGTCCATCCTTCTTTCAGATCGCTGCAGTATTCTTTCTCGGATCAAGGATAGTGTACTGATGGACTTGAGTTTCGGACGCAGCCATGCGGGAGAGAGAAGCAGGTTTTACGCCGCGGCGGCGGCGGCGGCCTATGGTGGCAAGGCAACGCTGCGCATCGGGGGGAACGGGAGTCGCCGAGCAGAGAGACGCGAGTGAGAAACGGAAACGGATGCGTCGTGGGGGCCTTGTGGGTTGGCTTGTTGGGCCTTGGGCTGGTCTTTCCCTGCCGAGCAGCTGAAACATGTTGGCTCGTTTGGCCCAGGCCTTTCTTTGGGGAACAGGCCAGTCCTCTGCAGCTAGTTTGGCCCAGTGCTCGTTCGGCAGCCCAACAGAGCGGCTTTGCTTTGGCTCGCTCTCGTGGAATACCGCGGATTCGAGGCCGTGGATTACGCTGATGGCCCGTCGTCGCCGGCCGGAAACCATGGCGCTGTGCGTCCTGGTCCGCCGAGCGAATCGACTGCCTGGGATGACTCGAACCAAGCCTACCTCATCGCGCAGCCGCCGGAGTCGATGAACCAACCCCTCCGGCCACTGAAGCTTGGTTTCGATCAGGACTCATGTGATCGCCCACTTCCATCTCCCCAGCGTATTTCTTTTCCGTTTGGTTCCAATCAAAAACTAAATACTGGATTTTGAAAACCTATCTCCCTGATGAACGGAACAAAAATTCTCCTAAGGACCAAAGCCATCCATTGCACCAGCAAATAGCAATACCGTTACCCGTCGTTTTGGTGTAAGAATTCATAATCTGCAGCAGGCATCAGCTTTTGAATGTCATCTGTTCATCACGGATCTCTTGAATAGAAAATATATATATATACACACACACGCGCGCGCGCGCACACACACACGCGCGCACACACACACACACCATGCTCAGCTGATACAGATTGGATTCTAAATGGGAAAAAACATTCAGACCGGCTGCAATGCACAGTAAAGGCTCCTGGTTTACAAGAACATGTACCCGGTAGTAATGAATTCAGATATGGTGAAAAGTGTTGTAACCATGACTTGAGTGGAGTAATTTGGACAATAATATGATTAGAAACTTGAATGGAAAGTAGTTTATGACATGGGGCGTGATCTAGCACAATTGCTTAATCACTGCCTTGGAATATTCTTCTTCATTGTAGTCTGGCGAACCAAATGAACTACTAGTTCGTAACCCTCCCAACTGACGAGAATCCTCGGCAGAATGCTTCACCTCGACCTGCAAAACCAAAATCAGCATCATAAACTCCGGCTAGCTATCTTTGTGTTGACGTATGTGGAGCAATTTGTAACTTTTTATTTCCCTTGCATTTAGTTTGCATTTATCGTGTGTTACTGGTACCTAAAAATCAATGGTAGCAACAAAAATAATTACTAGTTTTAGAATTAGAACTGTTGTTTTATGGGACTACTAAACAAGGACAACCAATTTCATTTAACTTTATGTTTTTTTTACCAAACCCTAAATAGGAAACAATTGCCAACCTAATTCTTAGTGATCTACAATAACTTAGTGGAATGAATAATATTACTACCTCTATCGAAATATTTGTCCTCGACTCCTTATTGATTTTTTTCTTATCATGTTTGACTATTTGTCTTATTAAAAAACTTATTGAAGATATACAAATAGATAAGACAAACAATACTTATGTATTTTTTAATAAGATGAATGGTCAAATGTCATTAACCAAAGTCAACTGCGACTATTTCAAAGGTAGAATTTGGTAACATCATTTGATGATGATAGCTCACATCGCTACAGAACAACTAATTTCAGTAAAATTATGAATTTCCATTTATGAAATGATTATGGTTTTGAACGGGAGGCACAATACCTGTCAAGAAGAAGTGTTCAGGAAAAGATAATTTACTATAAAATAATATTTTTATACACAAGTTTGAGTATATAATATATTTTGTAAACAAGCATAGAGAAGGGAAAGAAAGCTGACCGTGATGCTCCCTCAAGGATCAGAATTCTCAATGAAATGAATAATTAAGAAGCCACTCTGCTATTGTTAGCAATGGATGAACCAGTTAAAGCGGCACAAACCACTGGATGCTCCATATTATTGAAAGTGGAATGTGGTTCATCATGTGGCATTTGGGAGTGTGTTTCCTGTACTTGTTCCTCTGGCAGAACAGAACAATATAAAATCTCATTCTCAGTTTCCCCTGCTGCAGTGGCATCTCCTCCATGATCCAATTTGGGTGCTATAGTCCTTCTGAGGAGAACTATTGGCCTATTGGGATGTTCTTTAGCTGCCCTCACCCAGTTCGCTTTAGTACCATCAGTGACTCTACAATCAAGAGTTACTTCGCTCAATCGTGTGAAACCTTTAATCTGGATTCCAGAGAGACCATTCATGTCTTTACAGAGCAACTGAAGAGATTTAAGAAATGGCAAAGCGCCATCTTTGACCTTTGGAAATGTTGGAGTCTGCAGCACAAAACATAGGCAGAGCAGCCTGGGCAATGCCTTGTCCTTGATGTTGATTTCTTCAAGTTCATCTGCGATCAGCTTAAGGTACTGTAGATGCTTCAAATTAGTCAAAGCTGTTAGAAGAACAGCTGTCATTTTAGTTGATTGAAGGCACAACTCCCTGAGGTGGCGCAGTGCTGTGACAAACACAGGAAGTTCTAGTAACCTGCCCTGTAATTTCAGGGACCTAAGATAGCAGGGAGCCTTCAAGTCATTAAGAAAATCCTCAGAGCATCCGTCAAAATGGAGTGACAAAGAACGAGGGTCATTGCTTGCATCCTTTTCATCATGAATGAATTCTTGTATGGCCTTCTGAAGAGTAGTTAATTTAGTAGTAGTTGCACATGACTCACACCAGATCTTGACCTTTCGCAATTTTTTCATATACCCCAGAATTTCTACGAATCCTTCACTTCCATCTACTATAAATCCTCCTACTGTCTGCAAATTACATTTGCCTGAAGCCATAAACTTCTGCAGCTGTTCATCTTGCATGGCTTTTTCTGGAAGCTTAAATTTTCCAAATAGGTGGATTAAATGGGACAGCTGAATAACTTCTGTTGGAAGGATCTTTACATTCGTTCTTCTTAGATCAAGGGTCTCCAAAAGTTTCAATTGTTTTATCTCTTTGGGAAGGCTGGTAACATTGCTCCCTAGGCTCAGATATCTAAGAAGCAATAGGTTGCACACTTCACTGAGATGATCATTGTGCAAGTCTGTACATTCTTCAAAGTCCAAGACTCTCAGCAGATGGTACTTACTGAAATTCACCATATTTTTACCTGCCTGCCCAAATACTATCAGAGATCGGACAAGAGATAGATCATTTTTTAAACTTGTTTCGTCAGCAATGCTTTTATGATGGAGAGAAATGCGACGGACATGCTTAGGTTGGAGCTCCCCTCCATCAAACAAAGCAATGAAATTTTCACATACAGACTTGAGCGTAATGAACTCGTGCATCATGCCATAAGTTTTGCATGTTTTCACTTTGGTGTCGTTGCTTACATTAACGGATTGGATGATGTTGTGGTCAATGAGCTTCTCAAAATTTTTAGCTGCTGGGTCACTGCAGAACTTTGTTGGCCGCAGAAATCCCTCAGCTAGCCATTGCCTCTTTAGTTTTTTCGCCCTAACTGGCTGATCACTAGGGAACATAGCAAAATATAGAAAGCAAGCTTTGAGGGCATGGCTTGGAAGGCTGGCGTAGTCATGGATCAACATTTGATGCAACCTGTCCAAGGTATCATCACCGCAATGCAGATCATAAAAACGAACCTGGTTGCACACATCTTCACAGTAATGTCCTGTTTGCCAACTCTTTTTCCGCATAAAATGGCCAACAGTAGTCAGAGCGAGTGGTTGACCATCACATTTCTTTAAAATTGCTGCAGAATCCGGATGGAAGTAATCTAAATATTCCCCTGGACAGGCATTTTTCAGGAATAATTGCTTTGAATGTTTCTCATCAAGTTTTCTCATTTTGTGCATGTAACCGTTGGTAGAGCTGCAGGTATTAGCCACTGACTGAATTTTTGTCGTCACCACTATTCTGCTGCTAACATCTTGATTTTTAGGGAAGGCGGACTTTATAATACTCCATTGATCTGTCCTCATGCCATCAATTATGATGAGATACCTGGAATTATTACAAATGAGGACATGAAATTCATTAAAGAGCTACTCTGCAACTGCAACCACAGTAACCAATGTGTGGAGGAAGAAAGAACAGTTCTCTGTTGGATTGCATTGTGCACCACAGATAACACATCTATGCTCTCTTGATGTAACTTTTGCAATATATAATATGGCCAGAATTAACGAGTGATTTATGCAGTTCCTGCTCACCCCTTTAGTTTTTGCAGCCATTTTAGAACTTTTCTGGCTTCTATGCACCTAGAATATTATTTTCAAGGAGCAAATAATTTTTCATGTCACTGCTCACATAGAAATCACCTTTCTTTCCGTCTCATACCACAACATGTTCAAAGTGCTTGTAGGTAAGTTAAACTAAGTACAAAAATCTTATCCGTGCCCTCAAATATATTCTGTAAAAGAAACTATTTGATGTTTTGTTTCCACACCCGATAGTCCGATACCTTTACTCAGCATCTACTTTTGACATTTAGGGGAATATTTTCACTTGGATGAGAAAATGTTTTGATAAAGTTTATAAATTAATCAGACAAATCAGTAGATTACTATGTTTCTTTTGGCTAAAGGATGGTAGACTGTTTCTTACCTCTTGTTATTCAGGTAATTGTAGAGATCAGTACTAAGCTGGTCGACATTGGAGGTTACCAGATCATCTGTCTTATGCAGTTGACAGAGTACCTCACTTAAGAGCTTCCCTGGATCACCATGTGACCCACAAACCCATGCCCTCTCCTCGAATTGCTTGCCAACATCGCTGTTGTACAACTCCCGGGCAAGAACGGTTTTCCCCAATCTACAGAACCCAACTACGGAGATCACCTTCAGCTGCTTGGGTTGACCCTCCATTTCTGCCAACTGCTCTATGAGCTCATTAAGCTGTGCGTCAATGCCAACTAGATCATCCCGAAGAATGTGCTGATACAAGGACGATTCTGCTTGCTGTGAAGTCAATGGGCGAGACGGTGTATACCTCTGTTGCCGATGGAGTGCTTCCTCTAATCTGTACCTTAGTTGCTGCATCTCTTTGCCTAACTGTGATCGTGATTTTCTCTTCTTCCCAGGGCTAAGCATTTTACAGTACCATGGTCGTCGCTGTTCCCAAGATGCATCATACATGATGTGGTCTATACAGTCCTCCATTTGATGAGCTACTTCGCGCAGTTCTTCAACTGATAAATGCAATACGTGATCTTCTTGCCCCAAGAGCTGCCCATCAATGGCACTAGTGATCATGGGAAGCTCTCTCATCAGGAAAGCCAAATCTGATTCAAAGCCCTTGTACAGCTTGTATTTCTCCTCTGCGAGTGAGAACAATCTCGACACGAGGTTGTCTACAAATGCACTCAACAAGCCAGGGTCCTCCATCGATCACAAATTCACAATGATTGTTAAGAATTGACAGTTCCCAGTCAGGAGATGAACTTGTCCCCTGTTTTGCAGTGACATTAAAGACGTGGTTATCTCTTTTACAAAAATGAAAACAGTGGTGATATGTAGTGATATATTGGTGCAAACACTGATATTCACACTATTAAGTCTGTAAGCCCTGAAAGTAAAATTTGATACAGTGAAAAGGATAGATTATCCGAAACAAGCTGTGCAGATCAAGACTACTGACTTCACTAAAGACACGGTAATAAGAATGAAACAGGACAGTGTAGAAGGGAGAGGAGAGCAGGATTTGAGGAGAAGAGTGACAGCTATGAACTTCTAGCTGTTATTTTTCAAAAAGAAAGAAATAACCTGTAACTGTAATTGCCTCAAAGCTTGACGTAACGGAGGTACCCGCACTGTTGAGATTAAGCTCTTCAAACATGAATGGAGGACTGAATCAAGCAAAAAGAAAAAAAAATCCTTTCTTTACGCTATTTTAATTTGAGGAAAAACTAATATTAGTCCGCCGGAAAGATGCAAACCGATGTAAAGGACAGCAGTTTCTTGCCAGATAGAAAACCTCATGACAAATAATGAGCTTGGAGGTCCAGATCTAGATGAACAGCACGGGCAAGAATCAGAGCTATTGATATTTCGGAGCTATTCCAAAGAATCAGACCAGCATATGAAATAATTCATCCCAGGGGCGGCAACATGATCGATTGATGTTAAGCCTTATCGATTGAAAGCACAGCAATTACGCACCTGATGCTGCGCGGTCTGCTGTCGATGGAGCTCACTGGTGAGTGGCGAGGGGAGGGGAGGAGACTTTGACCGAGAACTTGGGAGCGATGCACTCGTTTGCCAATACCCCTGTCCCCTCTGCACGCGAAAAAAACAAATTAACAGAACACAATGTTGTACACAAAACAACTTACACAAGTATCCGCCTGCTTCTGTCTAATTTTAACATTGTTGGAATTATTGGTATTTTACGGTTTATTTTAATCCAAATTAAAGCATAAATCATGACATAAAGAATAGCATAAACATATGCATAATTTATTATGCTTATTCCAAAAGACATATAGGACATAAGGAAAGAATATAGAAGGTTCATAAGAAAGCACCCAGAGGCGGGGCCAGTTCCGAGGGAACCGGATGCGCTGTTACTTGACATTGCTAGTCAAGCCTGTTCAATGTAGTCGATCAAGAGTCGATGCAGTGCAGATGATCGCAGTGCCGATGCGCCTCCAGGAAGTAGACGAACGCAGCGAGCAGTCGCGCGGCTCCCCAAAAACTTCATCGCTCCTCTACTCCTCGGGTGCAGAGTCTCGATGAGGGTGTAGCTTCGGAGGCCTGCTCTTCCGGCGAATTCCGTGCACGCAGAACGCCGGAACGGAGAAGAACAAAAGCACAGCGCAGCAATAGAACCTTCGTGTTTTGTTCATGGAAGACAATGGACGGAGGCCTCCCTTATATGTACCATATGTGACCTTTGGTTGCCATGGTTGATAGAGACGGAGTGCCCGATCTTTCGGTGGGTGGAGATAATTTCGACTTGGGCGGAAGTAGACCCTCACAATCCGACTACGACGAGCGAACTCGAGGCGCCAATGCAATCGCTGAACCAACTCCCTGTGGTTACCGAACTTGCTGGCGCAAGGTCGGCCTGATCACGAAGATCAATCCCTGTTTGCAATCGAAGAACAAACAAGAACAAGAGGCGAGCAATCTTAATATCACTCGAAGGTAGAGTCCTGAATCATAGAGGTCAGCGTGTATTTGCGCGTGATCCGTTTAGCAGTGGCTAATCGTAAAACAAAACTCAAGTTCTAATGAAAAGAGTAGTCTAATCTAAATAGAGGGGACGCAGCCCCTGGCGGCTACGGAAGGTGGTGCCCTAGGGTTGGAAAACCCTAGACCCCGCTAGCTGGGCCGCTGCAGCCACGGGCCTCGAAGTGGCTGGTCGTCTATTCTCCTAGTCCTTCATTCTTCAGTACCATGATGTAGTTCAACTCTCTTGCGCGAGCCCGCGTAATCGGCCCAAGTGGAGGAAGCTCCTGGGCCTCTGGCGCCTGAGGGAGAGGCGCCTGTACCAGAGGCGCCTGAGGGAAAGGTGCCTGAGCCAAAGGCGCCTGATCTTCTGGCGCCATGTCTGCTGTCGTCGTACTCGTAGTGTAGTCGATGTCCGCATCAGCCTCCCCTTCTTGAAACGAAGTCGTCCTCGACGGCAACTCCTCATCCTCGCCCGCGTATGGTGTCAAATCTGCAACATTAAAACTAGTAGAAACACCAAACTCCGCAGGTAGGTCAAGAACATAAGCATTATCATTAATCTTGGTTAGCACTTTGAAAGGACCAGCGGCACGAGGCATCAATTTAGAACGGCGTAAAGTAGGAAAGCGATCCTTACGCAAGTGCAACCAAACCAAATCACCAGGTGCAAAAGTAACATGTTTGCGACCTTTACTGCCCGCAACCTGATAGCGAACATTCGCAGCAGCAATATTTTGATGAGTTTGATCATGCAACATTATCATTTGCTCAACATGTGCAACGGCATCTAAGTGGGGAGCATCGACAGCATGGGCAGAAAATAAATCAATAGGCACGCGCGGAACATAACCATAAACCACCTTAAAAGGGCACATTTTAGTCGAAGAATGCGTAGCACGGTTATAAGCAAACTCAACATGAGGCAAACAATCTTCCCAACGTTTTAAGTTCTTGTCTAAAACAGCCCTAAGCATGGTAGACAAAGTTCTATTTACCACCTCAGTTTGCCCATCAGTCTGAGGATGACATGTAGTACTAAACAACAATTTAGTGCCCAATTTATTCCACAGTGATCTCCAAAAATGACTGAGAAACTTAGCATCACGATCAAAGACAATTGTATTTGGAATGCCATGCAAACGAACAATTTCTCGAAAGAACAATTCAGCAACCATGCTAGCATCATCAGTTTTATGACAAGGTATAAAGTGAGCCATTTTAGAGAAGCGATCGACAACCACAAAAATGCTATCCCTCCCCTTCTTAGTTCTAGGCAGTCCTAAAACAAAGTCCATTGAAATATCAAGTCACGGGGACGAAGGGACAGGCAAAGGCATATACAAACCGTGGTTGTTCAGACGGGATTTAGCTTTCTGGCATGTAGTGCAGCGTGCAACAAGGCGTTCGACATCACGGCGCATCCGGGGCCAGAAGAAGTACGCGGACAGTATCTCGTGCGTCTTGAAGACGCCAAAGTGGCCCATGAGGCCGTCGCCATGTGCTTCCTGCAACAACAAAAGACGAACCGAGGTCGCTGGAACACACAGCTTGTTAGCTCAAAACAGGAACCCGTCCTGCAGATGAAATTGACCCCATGGTTTCCCAGTCAAGCAATGAGCAAAAGCGTCTCTGAAATCAGCATCATCAACATATTGATCTTTCATAGTGTGCAAGCCAAAAATTTTGAAGTCTAGTTGTGAAAGCATAGTGTAGCGGCGAGACAGAGCATCGGCAATGACATTTTCCTTCCCACTCTTGTGTTTAATAATGTACGGAAAGGACTCAATGAATTCAACCCATTTAGCATGACGACGATTCAGGTTTGTTTGGGTTCGAATATGTTTCAAAGCTTCATGATCAGAATGGATAATAAACTCACGATGCCACAGATAATGCTGCCATGTTTGTAAAGTGCGCACAAGAGCATACAATTCTTTATCATAAGTAGAATAGCGCAAGCTAGGACTACTTAATTTTTCACTAAAGTAAGCAACCGGTTTACCCTCTTGTAACAAAACAACACCTAAACCAATCCCACTGGCATCGCATTCAAGCTCAAAGATTTTAGTGAAATCAGGCAATTGTAAGACAGGAGCATGTGTGAGCTTATCTTTGAGAGTGCAGAAAGCAACCTCCTGTGAATCGCTCCAAATGAGGGGCGCGTCTTTCTTTGTAAGCTCGTGCAGAGGTGCTGCAATGGGACTGAAATCATGCACAAATCGTCGGTAGAAACCTGCAAGACCAAGGAAACTCCGAATCTGCGTGACCGTCGTCGGCGTGGGCCATTCCTAGATGGCATCGATCTTGCTGCTGTCCACCTCAATGCCCTGTGGAGTAACAACATAGCCAAGAAATGAGACACGTTGTGTGCAAAACATACATTTTTCAATGTTGCCATACAAGTTAGCCGCACGTAACGTATCAAACACAACACGCAAATGACCCAAATGTTCGTCCATAGACTTGCTGTAAATCAAGATATCATCGAAATAGACAACAACAAACAAGCCTATAAAGGGTCTGAGAACTTCATTCATCAAGCGCATAAATGTGCTGGGTGCATTAGTCAATCCAAACGGCATAACTAACCATTCATACAAGCCAAATTTCGTTTTAAAAGCCGTTTTCCATTCATCACCCAATTTCATACGAATCTGGTGGTAGCCACTACGCAAATCAATCTTAGTGAATATAATGGCACCACTAATCTCATCTAACATGTCATCAAGGCGAGGAATAGGATATCGATATCGAATAGTGATGTTATTAATAGCACGGCAATCGACACACATGCGCCAGGAACCATCTTTCTTAGGAACAAGTAATACCGGAACGGAACAGGGGCTGAGAGACTCACGAATGTAGCCCTTGTCGAGCAACGCTTGTACCTGGCGCTGAATTTCCTTTGTCTCCTCCGGGTTGGTGCGGTACGGTGCACGGTTCGGAAGCGGTGCACCCGGAACGAGATCAATCTGGTGCTCAATGCCCCGAAGCGGGGGAAGACCTGGTGGCAAGTCCTTCGGAAAAACATCCGCGTACTCCTGCAAAAGGTGAGTAACCCCAGGGGGGATATCCGAAGGTGGTGCATCATCAAGTGAAACAAGCAAGCCAGCGCACATGAGAACATAGCAGCAGGGTGACTGTGACGCGTGTAGCTCATCAAAACAGGAGCATGCAACTTAATTTCAGAATTAGAAGAAGGTACCGGATGCTGAGGTTTTGATTTAGCAGCGCAGGCAATATCATCTTTAACAATTTGTTCAGGCGTCATGGGATGAATGATGATTTTCTGGCCTTTACTCATGAGAGAATAATGATTTGAACGACCATGATGCAAGCTATCAGTATCAAATTGCCAAGGTCTACCAAGTAACAACGAGCATGCTTCCATAGGTATAACATTGCAATCCACAAAATCAGAGTAGGTGCCTATGGAAAAAGGAACGCGTACCGATTGTGTGACCCGGATCTTGCCACACATCAATAAGCCACTGAATGTGATAGGGGCTCGGATGCTTACGAGTGGGCAAGGACAACTTCTCGACCATCATGGTGCTTGCCAAGTTGTTGCAGCTGCCACTGTCGATGATGATGCGAATGGAACGATCCTGAACAACTCCCTTCGTGTGGAACAAAGTGTGACGTTGGTTCTTCTCGGGCGTGGCAACCTGCGTACTCAGAACACGCTGTGCTACAAGGCTTTAGTAGCGATCAGCATCGCCTGGGTTGACGTGAACCTCCTCCCTAGCTGCAGGGTCAGTGGAAAGCAAAAGGTATGTGTAGGTTCCTCTGAATCACTAGCGGAAGAATACTCACCATTATCGCGAATGATCAGGGTGTGCTTGCTGGGGCAGTCCCGAAAAACATGTCCAAAACCTTTGCAGCGGTGGCACTGGATGTTGCGCGTACGGGCGGTCGAAGTAGTAGAGCCGGTGGCCGTAGGTGCTGTAGACGTCGTTGCGCGGTCGCGCAGTGTAGCAGGTGCAGGTGCAGGTGCAGGTGTAGTAGGTGTGGCGCTAGAGGAAGGGCGACGTCCTGCAAAAGAGTTAGAGTAGGTCTTCGAACGGAGTCCCTGCACTTGTCGTTCAGCTTTGCAAGCAAATTCAAACAGGGTGGTGATATTATCATAGTTTGTAAAATCGAGGATATCCTGAATATCGCGATTCAAACCACCACGAAAGCGTGCCATGGCGGCGGCGTCCGTCTCAACGAGGCCACAGTGAATCATACCTTTCTGCAGCTCCTGGTAATAAGTCTCCACAGACTGTTGGCCTTGTTGGAAGCACTGCATTTTGTTAAGCAAATCGCGAGCATAATATGACGGCACAAATCTACGTCGCATAGCAGTTTTTAATTGTGCCCAGTTGGTCGGAAGGCTAGCAGGATTTTTTTGCTTAAACTCACGCCACCAGAGCAAGGCAAATTCTTGAAATTCACTAATAGCAGCCTTAACTTGCGAACTAGCAGGAATATCATGGCATGCAAATTTCTGATCTACCTCTAGTTCCCAATCAAGATATGCAGCAGGATCATATTTGCCAGTAAAAGGTGGAATCTTGAATTTAATTTTAGCAAAGGAATCTGGCTGACGTGAAATACGACGGGCACGAGGAGGGCGATTACCGTCCTGTTCGGAGTCACTGCCGTAGTCTTTCTGGAGATCTGTGAGCGACGTGGTGAGGCCGTCGAGGCGAGCCATGATGGTGTCTAGGGTTTGCCGAGTCGCAGCTTGAGCGAGGTCGATCTGATCGAACCGCTCGGTGGACGAAGTGATCGTCGAATCCAGACGTTCGTGCATCGTCTGGATGTCCATGGTGAGGCCATCAACCTGTGCCTGCATGGTTAGCAATTTGGCATCCTTTTCCTCGTCACCTGCCATGGTTAGAGAAACAGCAAGGAAAAAATAACAAGGTGTATCACAGGCTCACAAGGCGCTCAACTATCGTGCTGTGATCAAGTTCTTATTTGTTCTTACCAAGCACACAGAGGGGACCTGCCACCAACAAGGAGTACCGGTGAGAGATTGGAGGAGCGATTGCCTGGAAACCCTGAAATCCGCTCGTCGGAGAAATATATGGAGTTCTGGTTAGGCTGCACTCAGTCCAAGGGTTAGCACAATCAAAACAATAATGCAAAGCTGAATTATAGTGCTAACGCGGTACAACTTGTTGCTGAACAAAATATCACGCAGGGGTGTAAGTGGGGCAGCAAGGAGGACAGCACGAACAAGGCACGACGGGTGAAATTCACAGAACAAGCACAATGGCAGTGGCGTAAATAGTACAACAGATTTCACCAAAAAGGCACTAGTAGGAATCACAGGTCATTTGGATGTTCTTTTTTTTGATATTTTTTTTGCTCACAACCAGGAGCACAAGAATAGGAACCACAACAAGTTTCAACTGAAACAGAGACCGGATATGGTCTACAGAAAAGCAAACGTGTTTGCCAAAGAAGGTCCAAACACAGTAATCAATTTTTTTGAATTATGCTCCTGTTTTTTGAATTTTTTGAGAAACCACACCGACCTATGGTCCGTGTGGGAATCTGCTGTAAAAAATTGAGCCAAAACGAAGTTACGAGCGAAAAGTTATGCCCGTTTTACTGAAGGTACCTCGTGTCAGGGTTTCGGCGGCACAACTCGATAGCGAACGCAGCGGCGGGATCTGGTGGGATGGGGGGAGGTGTGCTCAGTGGGTGGCTCAGAGGATCTGGTGGGGGGTTTTGCGCTATGGATGGTGGATCTGGTGGGGGGTTTTGCGAAGGCGGGTTTTCTGTCGGGTGTTGCGCAGACAAGGGGGAACTAGGGTTTGATGGTGGGGGTATGGTGGCAGCGAAGCGGCGATGGTGGGGATATGGCGGCGTACGAGATGACTCTGGTCAGCAACAAAATGAACACGTGAAGCACACAAATTCAACAACGCAAATTATCGAATGAAAGTGCGCGGCTCAAAAGGTGCTGGGATAAAGGTCTAAACCTGAATATGTATATGGTTTGGTGGACGATAGGAGAGTGAAAACCCTCGATAAACTCACCGATCAACCTGAAATCCTGATACCACTTTATAGAGGCGGAGTGCCCGATCTTTTGGTGAGTGGAGATAATTTCGACTTGGGCGGAAGTAGACCCTCACGATCCGACTACGACGAGCGAACTCGAGGCGCCAATGCAATCGCTGAACCAACTCCCTGTGGTTACCGAACTTGCTGGCGCAAGGTCGGCCTGATCACGAAGATCAATCCCTATTTGCAATAGAAGAACAAACAAGAACAAGAGGCGAGCAATCTTAATATCACTCGAAGGTAGAGTCCTGAATCACAGAGGTCAGCGTGTATTTGCGCGTGATCCGTTTAGCAGTGGCTAATCATAAAACAAAACTCAAGTTCTAATGAAAAGAGTAGTCTAATCCAAATAGAGGGGACGCAGCCCCTAGCGGCTACGGAAGGTGGCCCCTATGGTTGGAAAACCCTAGACCCCGCTAGCTGGGCCGCCGCAGCCACGGGCCTCGAAGTGGCTGGTCGTCTATTCTCCTGGGCCTTCATTCTTCAGTACCATGATGTAGTTCAACTCTCTTGCGCGAGCCCGCGTAATCGGCCCAAGTGGAGGAAGCTCCTGGGCGTCTGGCGCCTAAGGGAGAGGCGCCTGAGGGAAAGCTGCCTGAGCCAAAGGTGCCTGATCTTCTGGCGCCGTGTCTGCTGTCGTCGTACTCATAGTGTAGTCGATGTCCGCATCAATGGTTAATGCCATGAAAGAGCACTATGAGAAACCTTTGGTTACCCAACTCAATGCCTTAAAAGACCACCATAAGAGAGGATTTGGCTGCCATGTTAATGTCATGAAAATGCCATCAAAGATGGTCCTTTGGCTGCCCATGTCAATGCCATGAAAATGCCATCAAAGGTGATCCTTTGGCTGCCCACCTCAATGCCATCAAGGTAGTAATTTCCATCCATTGAGATGTATGTTACTATGTTTGATGACACCAGTTCAATGGCCACTAACCTCCAACCTTTACTAGTCACTAACCACATGTTAGTTACTAGACATGAAGCCATGATCAAAATAGCAAAGGCCTTCTCAACTTCCATGTGTCATGTGCCTTGGGATTTATTGATTATTTCTAATAGGCCATTGGCACAATTAATCTAACAGTCCCCACCAAATTCCAAGGCATAGCTTATTTCCACCACTGTTTAATATACCGGCGATTCGATGGAGACCTGGTTAAGGTTGAACATCCATCTAGAGCATAAGCTACGCTTGGCCACAACTGAACAATGGACTATGCCTTAAATTGTCAGTCTTATGTGAACAAGTTTTACTTACGACCATTACCAATACCGGGCTGCAAATTGCTTTCCCCCTGGTAGGAGCATATAAGTCATACTCCTGTGGCTTTCATGAGCCTCTAGAGATTAACAATCGCATAGATTATGACTAGTAGTCAACTCGTATAGGTGTGCTCCTTAAAAGATGTTTCTGCAGGATAACATCTCTGCTTCTGTAAGCCACTCGGATCACATTAAGGTCTTTAATCAACCTGCCATGCAGAAAAGGAGAGAATGCATCTCCAACAGAGTGGGTTTATAGGAATAAAAATACTCTCCTTCTCAGTTAGTAAATAGCTTGTTTCTCCATCCTTCTTCACGGGATCTCCGATAAAAAAGGATAGGTTACCACCACAACATAACTCTCAAGTGGGTCTTAATCCCATCTCCCTAGATGCCTCGTCGATCACATTCCGTGAAAAACCTTTAGTAAAAGGATCTGCCAGGTTTTTAGTAGTATGGACATAGTCCAATGCTATCACTCTGGAGTTTCTTAGTTTCCTGACAGACTTCAACTGTCGTTTCACATGCCATGATGACTTCATGTTGTCTCGTGAACTGTTCACCTTGACAATCACAGTTTGATTATCACAATTCATTGGAATAGCCGGTATCGGTTTCTCAACCACTGGCAAATCCATCAAAAGTTCACAAAGCCACTCGGCCTCAACTGTGGCGGTATCCAATGCAGTGAGTTCTGTTTCCATAGTTGACCTCGTTAAGATACTCTGCTTGCAAGACTTCCAGGAAACAGCGCCACCTCCAAGTGTAAACACATATCCACTTGTGGCTTTTAACTCATCTGCGTTAGATATCCAGTTTGAGTCACTATAGCCCTCAAGTACTTTTGGATACCCAGCATAGTGAATTCCATAGCTCTAGTGCCTATTAGATAGCGCAATACTCTCTCAAGAGCATGCCAATGTTCATCTCCTGGATTGGAGACAAATCTACTCAACTTGCTCACAACAAATGAGATGCGAGGCCTCATCGCACTAGCTAAATACATCAGTGAGCCAATTATTTGAGAATATCTCAATTGATCTCTTGCGATCCTTTGGTTCTTCCGCAATATCACACTAGAGTCATAAGGCATGGGAGCAGACTTGCAATCACTATACCCAAAGCGATGCAATATCTTTTCCACATAGTGAGACTGCAGTAATGTAACCCCACCATTGCCTTCTCTTAGTAGCTTGATGTTCAAAATCACATCAGCCTCGCCCATATCTTTCATCTCAAAGTTTTGGGACAGAAAACTCTTAACTTCCTCAACCACATTGAGGTTTGTTCCAAATATCAATATGTCGTCAACATATAAGCACATGATCACCCCTTGACCCCCACCAAAGCGGTAGTACACGCACTTGTCAGCTTCATTCACAACAAAGCCAGCATTCGTGAGAGTCCTATCAAACTTCTCATGCCATTGCTTAGGCGCTTGTTTGAGGTCATTCAAATATTTTAACAATTTACACACATTTTCTTCCTGACCTGGTACCACATATTCATCAGGCTGATCCATGTAGATTTCCTCATCCAACTCTCCATTAAGGAAAGCCGTCTTAACGTCCATTTGATGAACGAGAAGACCATGTGAGGTAGCCAACGATAATAGTACTCGAATGGTTATCAATCTAGCAACTGGTGAGTAAGTGTCAAAGAAATTTTCGCCTTCTTTCTGCGTATGACCCTTGGCCACAAGCCTTGCTTTGTACTTTTCAATAGTACCATTAGGCCTAAGCTTTTTCTTGAATATCCACTTGCATCCTACAGGTTTGTACCCATATGGATGATCAACAACCTCCCAAGTCCCATTCGATATTATGGAATCCATCTCACTTTTAATTGCTTCCTTCTAATAGTCAGCATCTAGAGATCCATAAGCCTCTGCAATGGTACTTGGAGTATCATCTACAAGGTATACAATGAAATCATCACCAAAGGACTTTGCCTCTTGCTTTTTCGAGTCACCTCATTGTCATCCTTCTCAAGATTCTCCTCAAGTGGTTTTTCAAAGTGTACTACCCCATCATTATTTTCAGGGATTTCAACAAATTCATGACTAGAACTGCTAGATGCCTCTTTCATTGGAAAAATGCTTTCAAAGAAAGTCACATCTCTGGATTCCATGATTGTACCAACGTTCATGTCAGGTACTCCAGATTTAATTATCAAGAATCTATATCCAACACTATGGATAGCATAGCCTAGAAAGATACAATCAACCGTTTTTGGTCCAAGCTTGCGTTTCTTAGCAATTGGTACATTTACCTTTGCCAAGCATCCCCAAGTACGCAAGTATGAGAGTGTTAATATTTTATTTTCCAATTCCTCGAATGGTGTCTTCTCTTTGTTTTTCATAGGAACTCTATTAAGAGTATGACACGCGGTCAACATGGCTTCACCCCACCATTCCTAGGAAAGCCCCCGATGTATCTAACATGGAGTTAACCATCTCTGTTAGAGTACGGTTCTTTCTTTCAGCCACTCCATTTGACTCAGGGGAATAAGGCGGTGTTCTCTCATGAATAATATCATGCTCCTCACAAAACAAATTGAACTCATTTGAAAAATACTCTCCTCCTCGATCCGACCTAACACGTTTTATCTTCCTCTCAAGTTGGTTCTCAACTTCGGCCTTATAGATCTTGAAATAATGAAACGCTTTATCTTTTGTTGAAAGCAAATACACATAGCAATATCTAGTAGAATCATCTATCAATGTCATGAAATATCTTTTTCCTCCTTTAGTTAACACACCATTCATTTCACACAAATCAGAACGAACTAATTCTAGTGGTGCCAAATTCCTCGCCTCGGCAGCCTTGTGAGGCTTGTGGGGTTGCTTAGATTGCACACACACTTGGCACTTAGAATTTTTAACCAAAGTGAATTTTGGAATTAAACTCAAATTCGCTAGCCGCAACATACAACCAAAATTAACATGACAAAGTCGTGAATGCCAAATATTAGACTCATCATCATTACACACATGGTTCACAACTTTATTAAAAGAGTCTGACAACGATAGGCGAAACAAGCCATCACAATCGTATCCTTTACCAACAAAGGAACCAAATTTAGACAGCACACATTTGTTCGACTCAAACACCAATTTAAAACCATCCTTACAAAGAAGGAATCCGCTAACAAGATTTTTATTTATTGAGAGGACATGCTGCACATTCCTCAGTTGCACGATCTTTCCTGAAGTAAACTTCAGATCGACCGAACCAACACCACGAACAGCCGCATTTGAACCATTCCCCATCAACACGGATCCAGTCCCTTTGACCTGGTAAGAAGTAAATAGAGAAATATCAGCACACACATATATATTGGCCCCGGTGTCAACCCACCAATTTAGTGAATGACAAACTGAAAGAACAGTAGCATAATTACCATACCCTGATCCCTTCTCAGCATCGCCAAAAACAACATTGGCAGACTTCTTCTGCCCGTGCTGCTGCTTATCCTTGCGGTCCTTGCAGTCCGTAGCAAAGTGCTTAGGACTACCGCACACAAAGCATTTCCCGTTCTTCTTCTTCTTCTTAAAATTGGTATTTTAGTTAGGCTTTGGCTTATACTCAATCTTCATATTTCCCTTGTTCTTGTTGAAGTGGAATTTCTTCCTCTCCACCACATGGGCGCTAGAACTTCCTTCATTGGCACGACTACTTGTGTCCTTCGCTCTCGCCTTCTCTTCAACATCAAGAGTACCAATAAGATTCATCACTGTGAACTCTTGCCTCTTATGCTTTAGAGAAGTTGCAAAGTTTCTCCACGAAGGAGGTACCTTGGCAATGATACCGCCAGCCACAAATTTGTCCGGCAATGAACAGTTGAGGACATCAAGTTCCTTAGCGAGCGTTTGTATCTCATGGGCTTGTTCCACCACAGAACGGTCATCAACCATTTTGTAGTCATAAAACTTTTACATAAGGTACAACTCGCCGCCCGCATCGGTGACACCAAAATTCACCTCAAGTGTGTCCCACATCTCCTTTCCAGAGGAAAGCCGCAAGTATCAACAATGTTCTCTCCAAGAACACTGATGACGGCTCCTCTGAACAAACTATCAGCAGCCTGAAACGCTCTCTCCTCATCAAGAGTGCGTGGTCCAAGAGGAGGACCCTGAGTGATGTACCACACACTCATAGCCGTGAGCCATAATTCAAGCCTACCAACCCATCTCTTATAATTTGTTCCATCAAATACATTCGGTTTCAATTGCGCAACAAATCCAGCAACCGAAAAACCCCTATCAAGTTTTTGGATTGTTGGAATTAGGGGCATTTTACGGTTTATTTTAATCCGAATTAAAGCATAAATCATGACATAAAGAATAGCATAAACATATACATAATTTATTGTGCTTATTCCAAAAGACATATAAGACATAAGGAAAGAACATAGAAGGTTCATAAGAAAGTACCCAGAGGCGGGGCCAGTTCCGAGGGAACCGGATGCACCGTTACTTGACATTGCTATTCAAGCCTATTCGATGTAGTCGATCAAGAATCGATGCAGCGCAGATGATCGCAGTGCCAATGCACCTCCAGGAAGTAGACGAACGCAGTGAGCAGCCGCGCGGATGCGCTCCCCAAAAACTTGATCGCTCCTCTACTCCTCGGGTGCAAAGTCTCGACGAGGGCGTAGCTTCGGAGGCCTGCTCTTCCGGCAAATTCCGTGCACGCAGAACGCCAGAACAGAGAAGAACAAAAGCACAGCGCAGCAATGGAACCTTCGTATTTTGTTCATGGAAGACAATGGAGGGAGGCCTCCCTTATAGGTACCATATGTGACCTTTGGTTGCCATGGTTAATGCCATGAAAGAGCACTATGAGAAACCTTTGGTTACCCAACTCAATGCCATCAAAGACCACCATAAGAGAGGCATTTGGCTGCCATGTTAATGCCATGAAAATGCCATCAAAGATGGTCCTTTAGCTGCCCATGTCAATGCCATGAAAACGCCATCAAAGATGATCCTTTGGCTGCCCAGCTCAATGCCATCAAGATAGTAATTTCCATCCATTGAGATGTATGTTACTATGTTTGATGACACCAGTTCAATGGCCACTAACCTCCAACCTTTACTAGTCACTAACCACATGTTAGTTACTAGTCATGAAGCCATGATCAAAATGGCAAAGGCCTTCTCAACTTCCATGTGTTATGTGCCTTGGGATTTATTGATTATTTCTAATAGGCCATTGGCACAATTAATCTAACAAACATACATAATTATAATAATTTGTTTGGTTGCCGTTGGAGTTTTGGTTAATCAGGAGTATACCTCAAAGTCTCTAATATCTTAGGAGTACCTGCTACATTCCAAAGGCACGAGGCAAACATTAAAAAAAATGAGTGGGTCTCGATAATTATTTGACAATATGTCAGCTTGTAGCAACTACAATGATAGCTCAAGTGAGTGCTATATGACTTTGATAAAATTGCAGGCCTCCCTAAAAGTCACCATTTTAATGCACTGAAAAGGTACCCTCCGTAGTAAAATAATTGCCATAGTTCATTTTTTCTCAACTCTATTCATTTATTTAGAAAAATATTGGAAATATATGAAAAGATACCTCCCACTTAAAATATCTTAGATGAAAAAGGAAATCATAAACAAAATGAACGTCACTTATTTTTGAATTATAACACGAATGGTCAAACAACGTGAAAATCAGTTAATGGGGTGTTCGACAGTACTCCACTTAAAAAAAAAAAAGTTCCACTCCACCAACTCCACAAAACGTCCTACAAAATACATGACCTACACAAACTCTAGCTCTAGAAAAAACATGCCAGGGTCACATCCACTTTTTCCTAGAGTACACCTCAAGGGTGCTCCAAAAACATCTGTTTCAAACCTCTTGTGGAGTTGGGAGTTATTTACCAACATTACAACTGGTTGCACAACATATCAGTTTGCCAAACAAAACAAAACACTCATTCTCCACATCCTCCCCTCATCTCGTCTATCCCTCCCAACTAACAATTGGATGGCGCGGTAGCCGGAGTTGGGCTGCGCTGGCCCTAACCCCTATTATGATGGCGGTGGGTCATGCTCCCCTACCCCCTATGGCATCGGTACCACCCCGCCCTGCTCTGGCCCCTTTCAGCTCGAGGAGGACGGAGACGACGAGGATCACCGAACTGCTGCCATTGTCCACATCATGGGACGAAGGTCCACGATTCAACTATCATAGAGGTTGATTGTAAGCAGAGCAGCTCGGTTTTGATGGCTGTTGACCTTGATTTGGCAACACCCTGTTATCAAGTTTAGAAATTCTTATTTTCGTTAGGAGTTCTACTTTTAACCGACTAGGACACTTGGCATATAACTCTACTCCCTGGGTTATATAAAAGAGGGCAGGGGTCCCTAGATCGGCATGCTCAATATGTCCAAGAGATGTCCACAACCGATCCAACCTATGAGGATTACAAGCTATAGTAAAATACATGACGTACAGTTCCTCACATTGAGGCATGAACCTATATAAATTATGTCACTCGTGTTTCTATCACCATCTTGTTCTTGATTCTCGATGATTAGCCCTACTACTCAATTAGATCTACTACTAAGGTCACCCCCTCGTAAGATCGCCGGTCTAAAACAGCGACATTTGGCGCCCACCGTGGGGCTTGCACCAAGAATTCGCCGTCCAACTCGATAACACATTCTCGGTGCTGACTTCGACATTAAATTCGAGGAAAACATTATCTTCAGATTCGGCTCCTGGATCTGTGTCGCCGATCAAGACGGCGTTCTCCTTCGTTACTTGCAGAAACAGGCAGGGTGCTGGCAATTTTCTCTCTATGCCGTGTCTCGTCGCCGAAGATCCGAGGCAGATCGCAACGGTGTCCTTCACGCCGGCTCCGCAGACACTTCGACGTCGATGATTTTCTCCACCGATACACTATGCAGATCGGCATGTGTCTTGCCGTCAGCAGTCCGAGACAGATCCAAGTTTGTGGGCGACTCGGGTACATGTTCTAATCGATGGCGTGAAGGCCAGCTATGACGGTCGACTTACTTTAATCAAATCTGATGCGGAGCAGACAAATCGCTGTGTCCGTTTCTGATGGAGTAAAGACACAAGCAAAGGAAAGTCGTCTGCTGCATGTGTTCGACCATGGGTGTGTTTAGATTGGGAAAGATTTTTCGAAAAAACATTGTAGACCTAAAAAACACTATAGATGAAAAATGTTATGTGAGTGGGGGAGATAGAATGAATAGGAAAAAGTTGGATGAATAGTGTTTTTTTAGAAATTTTTTTTGAAACTAAACGGGGCCTCCTTCAGCTAGCACAACGACGCCGGCGGTCTCGACTACTCCGACTAGTCAGGCTTCATCAACTCTGATTGGTCGGCCTTCTTCGACGACCGTCAAAGCTACATTGGCAATCACCCACAAATTAAGCTAAGTTCTTTCTTTCAATTATTTTTCTTAATTTCTCCTATCTCATATCTACATATTTGGATACGCGCCGATCTTTTCCAGAAGTCAAGCCATGAGTTGTTGCTCGAGGGCTAGACCACAAGCAGACTACTTCGCGGACTACGCCGTGTGATCGACACCATCGCTGGTTTCTCCATTCGCGCAAGCTGCTTTTCCCGCTTTCGTTGTCTCCTCTTAACGATCACTAATTTACCCCGAACCTCCCTTGGTAATGACTAACATCCTAACAAGACAACTCTCATTTACAAATGAGCAACGGCTAAAACAGGGTTCAGGTGTATGTACCGCACGGACGGACTGCTTGGGGAAATTACATGGCCTAAACAAGAGCTTGACATGTTCACGGATGGGTTCAAAACTACCCTTGTCGACTGCTATTTTTGAGGTATCCGCACTTTCGGCGATCCCATTATTTTGTTGAATTTATTTCATCAATGCATTTGAATATTTCATATTATGTACAACATAATATTTTATATTTTTAAAATGAAATATTTTATTTTTTCAGGTTCATCTTCAAACAATGATTCTCTAGGTTGCTGACGCACTATCACAGTTCCACAAGCTCATAAACTCGGGAGTTGAACTCCAAATCGCTCCACGACGCCAGCTGAAAACTCTGCCCGCGACAACTCCTATGTCCCACGGTAGGAGTTCTTTCTTCAACCTTAAAGAAGAACTCTAACTAACACAACTCAACAGGGACATCTCCGCCTATTTTCTTCAAACCGTAAGTCCAGATCCTTAATTCGATTTAACAAATCGGATCAAGACTCGGAGGCTATGGGTATATCTCTAAAGGTTCTCCAAAAACTTTTCAATTCTCAAAATAAATCTCGAGGGCTATGCTAGGGTTTCAAAAGAATTCTGACTCATGCGAAATTAAAGTTCTTCAGGAAAATTTATTGAAGACCCTCGAATTCCTTCTTCTGGGCAAAGCAAGGCTCGGGGGCTACCCAATTGGGTGCACCTATACGGTGCACGCCAATGAGACTCCAGAAGTTCTTGAGTACATCAAAACCTTCAAACAACTAGCTGAGGATACTTGAAGATGAGAAAGAAGTACAACCGATGCAAAAGAAGCCGAACTAATGCCAAAGAAGGACAATTCGATTATATTTCAAGACCCATCATCAAGGCTGTAGGTCAGAAAATGAAGTTCTCAGGGGCTTGTCAGGTTTAGAAACTCCCCTAGGGTTTCCTATTTTTTTTAGGATTCCTACTTTATAACCGACTAGGACACTTGCCATGTAACCCTACCCCCTCGGATATATAAAGGAGGGCAGGGGTACCTAGATCGGTAGGCTCAATACGCCCAAGAATTCTTCACAACAAATCCAACCTACAAGAAACACAAGCTACACCAAAATGCACAATGTAGGGTTCTTCATCTTGAGGCCCGAATCTATCTAAATCGTGTCTCTCGTGTTTCTTGTCACCTCTTGTTCTTGATTCTAGACGACTAGCCCTACTATTCAATTGGATATACTTCTTGGGCTACCCTCTCGTAGGATCGCCGGTCTAAACCACTGACACATGTCCATGCTAGAACTCGCCCTGCCCTAGCCACATCGGACCTTGCTTTTCACGCCCTAGTCATACCACCACATTCCGTAGATCCACGCCTCAAGTGACCCAAGGCAGGGTTATGCCTCCTCCGTGCCTCAGCAAGCCCCGCTGCTTCCCAGCGCTGTGGCCCGATTGTCAACTCCCTCGCATCGTCGCCCGCTGCTGTGCCCCGTCGCCAAATGCGAGCTCCTGCCCCGTCGCCAAATGCAAGCAGAGAAAGAGAGAACGTGAGAAGAGGAAGAGGGGAGAAGATAGAAGGAGGGGGGGTACAAGAGAATGACATAAGGGTCCATTTATAATAGGTGAAATGGACTATTCACAACATGACTTTATGTTTTTGAAGCTGAAGCTCTGCAATTGGCCAAAGACGTATATCAATTTCTATGTTTGTAGAGTCGGTGAAGTGGAGCACCAAGAACATGGAGTTGTTGGACCGGTCAACGATATCATTTCTGAGCTGCCTCAAAATTAGATTTAATTTAAGGGTGGTTCCTGCCAATTTCCAAAATGAAAATGAATATACTGAAATTTTACTAGCAACTACTGTACCACAATTATTGTGCTAGGTCCATATTAGAAAATTAATAATATTGAAGAAAAAGTAGTACAATCTTGAACCGCAAGACTCTGTTAGATTTGTTTTTTCAATGAATTCCTCCAACAAATTTGCATCTGCGGTGTCGGCTAGATGGTGTGGAGAAGCAACGTCACCTCTCCATGCTTCGATCTCTTCCCAAGAACGATGGAGGTTATGATGTTCAGTTCTTCAAACACCGAATTTGGGTGCGCACGGCAAAGGCCATTTTACCCATGGCAAACGTTTTGTTGTGTGCTGCCCACGGCATAGGGCACACAACAAAGCTTGGCTGGCAAAGGAGGCACGACAAAGCTTTGTCGTGCACTAGATCTGACCCTCAGCAAATTGATTCGTAAAGCACGAGCCACTGCCCGATCTTCGTAATCAAGTCACATTTTTTTCACGTAGAATCCGAGTACTACACGACTGGAGGCATTTGAACCGGTGGCCTCTCTTTTGTGCATAGCCTTCTCTACCACTACACCATACTCTTTTATGCGTCCATATCCCGTTTTGATTCCCCACATATTTTAGACCGAAGTCAGTAGGAGAAGACCCAACCATTTTTTTTTGCATAGTTTTCTTTTTATTCCAAATTCAGTTTTGCCGCCACAAAGAGTAGAACTTGGGTCTGCTAGATGCTACACAGTTGCTCTAACCACTAGGCTAAAGGTCCTTTCGCGGTTCCCCACATATTATACCTAACCAAGAGTAAATAACTTGTTTGAGGCTCTAAATAAATTCAAATAAAAAATGAGTCAGCCACAAAGTTTTATACCTTTTCGAAATCTACAATTTTCGTTATCAAAGTTTCTCCATCTAACTTCGTTTATAAAATTTTGAATTTCAAATTTCAAAAGTTAACACATAGTTTTCATTGAAAAGATTATTTCAAATAAAATAGTCATCAACTACAAAGTTTTTTAACTTGTTCTTATGTAGAACTTTCATTATGAGAGTTTTTCCATCCGAGGTCATTTGAAAAAAGAATAAATTTGAAATTTGAAAAATTTAAACCTACTTTTTGTTGGCAAAATTAATTCAAATTAAAATAAGTTCATCTTCAAGGTTGAACAACTTCTGAAGATCTACAATTTTATTATGGACATTTGTTCATTTGATAAAGTTATAGTAACATGTGCACAAAGTTTATAATCTCTTCGCTAATTTTATGAAACTATACTGTAGACTTGGTAAATAACATTTCTATAGATTTGTTTGAATCAAGATATGACCAATAAAAAAGTTGCATATCTTGACGTGTGGTATAATTTGTTGTTTAAAACTTTTTAATTTAGATTAATTTACTACTTCAAAATATATTTTGAATTTATCTTTTCCGAGTGCCAAAAAAGAGACACTCGCAAAGAACCCCTTTGTTGTGTGCCAAAAAAACTCAGCAAAAGACCTCTTGCTGCGTGCCAAAAATAAAACACTCGGTAAAAAATGCACATTGGCAAAGTAGTGAAAATTTGATGGGCAGGATAGCTGAGGATCCCCCTGGTGGAAGGCGTGGTTAGCAATATCAAATGAGCTTTTTCATTGTGCCTTATACTACTATGTGGTAGTATAGAGTATAGATGAGATTAAACCATCTATTGTTAATACGAATTTAGCAATAATTACATATGTATTAATTACCTTTTGTAAATGGGTGGATTTTTAGTTTCAAAAATATGTTATTATGACATCATTTTTGCCTTTTCCCTATAATACTTTTATACTACTCATGTATACTACATATACTACTAGTGAAGTTTTAGTAGTATACAATTAATTTTGACCGTTAAATGTTTCTATACTTGTTCTTTTCGAGCACTATACACCCATATAAGTCACAGAGACGAGCCCGTCAACGAGATCGTTCCTAAGGAACCTCAAAGGGAGCTGAGGACCCCGTCACCAACATGGTTTATGAGGAGCCTTAAAATAGATTTAATTTGAGGGTGGTCTCTGCTAATTTACATAGTGAATAAGAATATAAAGATATTACACTAGCGTTAGTGTAGCACAATTATTGTAGTAGGAGTGTTGGACAATTTTTAAGAGAAAAGAGCACAATGTGATAGAACTTGGTGAACCGCCGAATCCTGTTGACAGATCCACTTTCGTTCCTATTCCCTGCTTTCCCTTTCATCTCTCAGATTTCTTTATTTTTTAACGAAATCCTCCCTCCGATTTGCTTGTGTGGTGGCGTTAGTCCAAGGACCAAGGCTAGAAAATGGACTGGAGTAGATAGCTACGCCGCCTCTCCATCTTCGGTCTCTTCCCTTGAACGATGGAGGTTCTGATGTTCAGTTCTTCCCTGGGCGCCATGGGCTCCCTTCTTGGGAAGCTCCGTTGTTTGCTGGTCTCTCCCGGGGAACAACTACCAGATCCGTTGAAGCCACACAACGACAAGCTCGAGCTCATCACACAAGATCTAGAAGAAATGCATAGCTTGCTTAAGGATCTTTCAAGGGTGGAAGCTCCCAAGACCATGGCCAAATTCTGGATGAACGAGGTGCGTGGCCTTTCCTATGACATCGAGGATTGCATTGACAAGATGATGATGGACGCATCGTCCAATACTGGTGAAGAATTTAGAAATTTAGGGAAGGAGGCAAGCGACGCACTCAAACGATACCACAGGTATGATCTTGGGCGTTGGGCGTCCAACCCTACCTTAAGGATTGTCGATGGGCAGGTCTGGGTTCCAACCACGGACCTTGTTGGCATCACTGATTCAAAGGCCAAGCTTATCAAGTTGCTTAGCGACAGTACTGACAAGAGAATGAAAGTAGTATCAGTTCTTGGACCGGTGGGTGTTGGTAAGACTACGCTTGCCAAAGAAGTGTACCGTCAAATGAGAGGACAATTTGAGTGTCGAGCTTTTGTGCGAGCATCAAAGATGCCTGATACAAGGAGGCTTCTCCGGAGCATTATCTCGCAGGTCCAGCGCCGTCAGCAACCTCCTCGTGGTCTCTCCGTGCAAGAACTTATTGATCACCTTAGAAAACATCTCCACCAGAGGAGGTATTTGTGCTCAACTACTCAGTCCGTCTTATCCCTTTCTGGCCATTGTACAAAATGAATAAATCTAGATGCACCAGTATCTTTACACCATTACATATGTGCATAATCTCAGTTCAGATGCAAGAAGTTAGTTAAATTGCAAGGAAAAGAATAAACTTGAGTTTACAATGAAAACCTCTGAAATTTGATAAAATTAAATACCAATATTTCGGAGCTTATAACAAACTCCAATGCATCCAAGATTGCTAGGTCAAATTGAAGTGAATCTGTCAGAGCTGGGAAGCCAATAATACCTCTAATTATGCGTTGGCACGTCATATTTCTAAAATCCTAAATTATTGGGCAGGTATTTTATTCTTATCGATGGTTTATGGGAGACAACATCGTGGGATATTGTCAATAGCGCTTTTCCGGATGATACTCGTTGTAGTAGAATATTAATCACGACTGACATTGAGGAGGTAGCTCTCGAGTGTTGTAATTATCAATCAGATGGCATTTTTGAGATGGACCCGCTAAGTAGAAATAACTCAAGAGAATTGTTCTTAGATAGAATATTCATCTTTAGGCATGAATGCTCTGGACAACTGAAGGAAGATTCAGAAGAAATTATTAAAAGGTGTGGTGGTGTTCCACTAGCAATAATTTGCATATCTAGTATTCTAGCAAGCCAACCAGACAACTCAGAACTATGGCAACATGTCAGTGAATGCTTATCTTGCAGTTTGAGAAATAATCTTAATTCAGAAGACATGCTCAGAGAAATAGTAGGTATGAGCTACAATAATCTTTCGGATCATTTGAAGACATGCCTACTAT
Organism: Digitaria exilis; assembly: GCA_015342445.1. NCBI lineage: Eukaryota > Viridiplantae > Streptophyta > Magnoliopsida > Poales > Poaceae > Digitaria > Digitaria exilis. The sequence goes on along the minus strand of JACEFO010002007.1, from coordinate 59,669 downwards.
ATCTTAGTTTGTACCCCGAGGGATACACATTCTTGAAGACTGATTTAGTGAAGCAATGGAGTGCTGAGTGTTTTATCTGTGCAGTAGAAGGAAAAGATACCAGCGAAGTTGCAGAGTTTTATTTTGATGAGCTAGTCTGCAGGGGACTCATTCAGCCTAACTGTATAGATTTATCAGATGAGATGATGTTCTATACACTGCACTCCACTGTATTTGAAGTTATTAAGTTCAAGTCCATGGAGGATAATTTTACTACTTTGATAGACTATTCGGAAGCAATTACAGTGCTTTCAGAAAAAGTTCGTCGACTGTCACTCACTTTCAGCAATGCAAAGTATGCAACAAAACCAGAAGGAATAACTGTATCAGAAGGACGATCTCTCACCTTCTACGGGCTTGCTAAGTGTCTACCTTCGATAATGGAGTTTAAGCTTCTTCGAGTTCTAATACTTGAATCTTGGGGTGATAAAGAAGCTTTAGACATCAGTGAAGTCAACAGGTTGTTTTAGTTGAGGTACATACGGATTACAACAGATATGACCGTAAAACTACCAGCTAGTATGCAGGAACTTCTATGTTTGGAAACACTAGAAATTTATGCAAGCGTGAAGGCTTTTCCATCAGATGCCTTTGATCTCCCGAGATTATTGCATCTCTGTCTCCAGGATGCGATAATTCTGCCTGATGGTATTGGGCAAATGAGATCCCTTCGAACATTTCAATCCTTTGACCTTAGCAGAAGCTCCATTGACAATGTACGAGGCCTTAATGAGATGACTAATCTTCGTGATCTTAAGATTACCTACACTACAGATTCTGAACATCATCTGAAGAGAAACTTCATAGCTCTGATGTCTTCACTTGAGAAACTTGGTAACCTAAAAACTATGATTCATGCACCTGCTGCTTCTTGCACGAGTATTAACTTGTGTTGCCCAGGCAATGTGTCTTCTCTGCCCGTTTCTCTTCAGAGGCATGAGTTGTTGCCACCTATCTGCATCTTTTCAAGACTCCCCTTGTGTATTGGACAGCTCCAGAAGCTACGCATTTTGAAAATTATTCTTAGCAAAGTGACAGAAAGTGATATTTACAGGATCGGTAGCTTACAGGAACTCAATATTCTCTCTTTGTATGTCAAGCAACCAGCTGCAAAACTCATTGTTGTCAGTCATGCAGCATTTCCAGTTCTAAAATGTTTCACATTCAGATGTGGCGTTATGCGCCTTGCTTTTGAGGCAGATTCAATGCCTTATCTTCGAAGGTTGAAGCTCGAATTCAACGCGCACAGTGGCGAGCAAAATGGCAATATGCTTGACGGCATTGAACACTTAGGGCAACTTTACTGGTGATTCGATTCGTTCAGGGTAAAAAAGGCCACGCGGCAGGAGTTTGAGTCGATGTACTCTAGTGGTGGCGAGTCGTGCTTGTGGGGCCATGTAAAAAACATTTTATTTTGTCACGCCACCGATGGCTCGCGCGAGATCCAGGACAATTCCGTTCCCCTTTCCTCTCCTCGCGTTTACCCTCCTCAACTTAGATCCCATCGATCCAGCTGCTTGCCTTCCTCTTCCTCAGCTCAATCCCATCGATTTCTCTGGAAAGGGAGTCGGCGACGGTGACTGCAAAGTCGATGGCAGCATCTGAGCACGCGGGGGAGGAGTCCGCGGCGACGCAGCGCGTGCGGGAGGAGTACGCGGCGGCACGGCGTGGCGCGTGGGGGAGGAGTCCACGACGACGCGGCGCGTGGCGGAGCTGGACGCGGCGGTGCAGTGCGGAGCAGCGACGTCGACCGCATGCAAGCAACTACAGCAGCGCGGCGCGTGGCGGAGCTGGACACGGCGGTGCAGTGCGGAGCAGCGACGGCGACCGCATGCAAGCAACGGCAGCAACGCGGCGCGTGGCGGAGCTGGACGCGGCGGTGCAGTGCGGAGCAGCGACGGCGACCGCAAGCAAGCAACGGCAGCAACGCGGCGCATGGTCCAGGATAACCGGTTGGTAATTTTCTGCTGCATCTAGTTATGTTTTCTTCCTACCGTTTGCTTGTGTCTAGTTATTTTCATCTTGTGCCATCATTACTCTAAACAATAATTACACGGGGAAAAATTAGACAACACAAATAGAGGCACGAGGCTTTATTTTGCATGCTGGGTACAGAATTTGCAAGAACTAAATTAGCTAATACAAAACATAAGAGAAATTGATGCTAGAAAAACACAGATTATTTTTGTACACAAACTAATCACTATCATCAGCTTGATTCCCTCCAGATCGTTGCCAGATATGTTCTGTCAAGTCCGTCTTCAGACGACGATGCATGGAACGATCATGAAATAAAGTGTTTATCTCCAGCATCCTACTAAACTCATTAATTGGACCATGATGGTAATTCACCAAGGGAGTCGAATCTATCTGATCGTAGTCATAAGCATTATCATTGCGACCCCCATAAGAATCTCGCTCATCTTCTACTATCATGTTATGCAATATGATACAAGCATACATGATCTGATTAAGTGCTTCCCTTTCCCACATACGAGCTGGGTTGCGTATGATAGCAAAACGAGCTTGTAAGACACCAAATGCACATTCCACATCTTTTCTTACCGCTGCTTGCTTTTTTGCAAATAGTTTGTCCTTCTCACTTAAAGGCCGAGGTACTGATTTCACAAATGTTGCCCACTCTGGGTAAATTCCATCTGTTAGATAGTAACCCATGTTGTACTCATTGCCATTAACCGTAAACTGAACTTCTGGAGCTCTTCCTTGGAGCACTTCTGTGAACAATGTTGATTGGTTCAACACATTAATATCATTGTTTGATCCTGCAACACCAAAAAATACATGCCATATCCAAAGGTCATGGGAAGCAACAGCCTCTAGCATGACTGTAGCCTTTTTATAATCACCACGAGTAAACTGCCCTTTCCATGCCACTGGACAATTTTTCCACTGCCAATGCATACAGTCTAGGCTTCCTAACGTACCAGGAAATCCTCGAGCTTCCCCCACTTTTAGCAATCTCTCAATGTCATCCTTATTAGGCCTCCTAAGGTATTTCTCTGAAAAAATTGATATCACTCCTTCACAGAATGTATTCAAGCATTGCAGGATTGTAGTTTCAGCAATTCTATAGTTTTCATCCCACATATCTGCACAAGTTCCATATGCAAACATACGCATAGCAACAGTGCATTTGTGTAAGGGTGAGAAGCCTACCTTACCAGCAGGCATCACTTCTTTGACAAAAGTAAGGAGACCAATTACTGAGTGCTTGCACAATTTGAAGAAATAGATGGCGTCTCATCCGATACCTTCGCCGAAACTGCACATCATTATACACTGGGTTGTCGCAAAAGTAGTCATCGATCAACCGCTGGTGACGAGCTTCGCGGTCTCTTACAATGTATCTTCGAGATAACCTTCCTGGCTGATCATTTATACCTCTCTGTTGTCTTTCTATTTGAATCTGAATCTGAATCTGAATCTGAGTCCATTTGCTAGTATGGCTGAATGTTGGGGGACTTGTTAGAGTGAGCATCCAATTTTATAGTGCACATCATGTTCCCAACGGCTAGTCCCCAACAGCTAGTTCCCAACGGCTAGTCCCCAACAGCTAGTCTCCAACAGCTAGTTCCCAATAGCTAGCTGACAAAAGTGGGGTTGAAAGCTGACATGCATATTTTTTGTGCAAACATGATACATTAACATTTCACACTCATTACAAAGGTTTCACTGCCACAATACAACCTCTAGGAATTAAAAAGGTCACACTGCCATAATACAACCACTAAACTCACTCATTAGAAATAAAGCCTACATTATCACTAAATAGCCACTACGAAAGATAAATTCTAAACACACTCATTACGAAGGTTACATTGCATCTAAAGGTCATCTTCAGGAAACAGTTCCTTAGTTAAGCGATTGAGCACCCTTTCATGTCGAGCCTTCTGCTCATCACTGAAGGTTGAAATGTCAATTGTCATTAACTTAAGGTACTTGTCTATTTTGTCTGCCTTTGCCTTCTCTTTCTTTGCTGCAGTCTGCTCAGCAATGGCCTTAGCATGCTCACTTGTTGCTTCTGCCATTTTTTCAATTGCTTCTGATTTCCTTAGCTGAAAGTCATTGAAAAAGTTCACTGTTTCATTTGACAGGTTGCCTTCTGAAGCTTGTGATGCAGCTTTCCCTTTGCCCTTCAAAAGTGCTTTTGCTCTCTTCTGCCCAATAGGACGACGATTCACTGCAGTGCTGCCTTCATCAGTATCTTGATTTGAAGACGAAGTGTAAGCTCCAGCTGCATTTAACTTTGTCCTCTTACTCTCTAATGGATGTACTTTGCCCCATTTAGGCTGATCTTTCACTACTCTCCACCAGTACTCCAATAAAAATAGCTTCTGTGAGTTTTCACTTTTAAAAGTTGCATGAGCCCTCTCCATGATTTGATCATCTGATTCACCACTTCCATGTGCACTTTTCATTCTATTCCAACATTGATTGAACTTATTAACTACTGGTGCATACCTGTTCCAATGGGTTTTCAACTGGGCTGCTGTCCTTTTCTGCTCTTTAGGAAAATACTTGTTGTATTCTCTAGTGACATCCTTCCAATAGTGATCATATTTCTTGTCAACACCTTGTACAGCATCATTGGAGTTGTTCAACCATGCACTTACTAAGCGTAGGTTCTCCTCTTCACTCCAAATTCTACGTCCATTATTATGAGTTTCCTCTTCAGGGCTGCTCTCACTCTCTTCTTCAATGATTACAGGGACTCCATGTATGGCATGCTGAACAGGAACAGGGGAGGGTGATTCATCATCACGTGAACCACTACCAGCGGCACCTCCACACAAGGTAGGTGATCCAACTGGAGATGATGGATCACCTCCCATACTGAATTTGAAACCTCCTGGAAAGAACTGGCCCAAATCATGATAGCTTGATGTAGCAGGAAAGTGATGATATCCTGGCTGAACTCCAAAAGGATTGAAATGAGGTGGGTATTGGGCCTGTTGATTAGGTCCATATGGTCGTGGTGGTGGCCGGAGATGTGTAGGGAAATAAGGTGGAGGGAAGCTCTGGAACTGATGGTTGTAGCTGCTAGGTGGTGGTACATGAGACTCTGGAGTTGATGTTGAGGAGTTCAACAGGCTAGTGAAGCTGGAGGAAGAAGATGGATCCATTGTTTCTCTCGTGGGAGGAAGAAGATGAGCATTTGTTGAATTGTTTGTTTGGTTTTTGTGGGAGATGTATATCTGGCGGCGTGGTGAATATATAGGTAGTGTGAAACAACGGCTAGTTGTGAACTATTCAACTGTATAACGGTCGATGGCAGTTGGCTTTTTACTGTGCAGCTATGTTATTTTATTGTCCTGCACCGGATCAAAATAATGAGCCGATTCATTTGTGCTGTACAAAGATTCGATGTTCTCCACTGGCAACGAATGGATTCATTGGTACCCACGTGGGCTATTGCACCGCTTTAAGGTAGCCACTACAGAAGCCCTTATTAAACCTCCAAGAGATCACTGGCCGAATTGGGGTAGCACCCGATGCAGAAGAATTCGATACAATGTATGCAGAGTGTTTGTTCGAGGAAGCCATTAGAAAGCATTCAAGGCTTACAAGCTTCAACCTACGAATTGTCCATTTATTTGACGAAGAGTATGGGCTTTTCTTCTTGAAATTCCATTGAAGCATTACAATAATATGTTGCCCGCTGTTTGCATTGATTGTGTAGAAGGCTGGTGCTTCCCTCGTCCTGGTTTCAAATTATAGACTTTACTGTAGTATAAATGTAATAGATGATTTTCTAGAATCCATATCTAGTGTCTGTGATTTATTAATATCTACCACATTGTTGCACAATTACACCTTGAAGAATTATTCTTTTAATGTTTGGATGATGTATTATATTAATAATTATGGATAATACTCTTTAATTATGTATTAAAACTTGTCATAGGTATACTTCTCTAGAACAATTATCGGAACGACTGTCTGATATTTTTAGTTGTTTCTTAATTCTTTATCTTTTCTTGTTGTAACATATAGTGGAACTTGTTGTTGTTGTCAGGATTTCCCAGTTTTCCAATACTCAAGCAAGCTGCTCTGGTTCAGGTAATTAAAATTTCATTCAACCTACATACTTCTTACTATTTTTCATTGAACAATACACTTGAAGTCCTAGGTCTTCTGTGCAAAAGTAGTATGAATATGCAAATTCAGAAACTAGCAAATAGACTCAAAACTTTGCAGTGATATTAGGAAAATACAGTTTTCTTCACCACGCTCTTAAAATAAGTATGGATTAAATCAAATCTTATATAACGTCTATGTTCAATAATGTTACATAATGATATTATATAATGTTAGTTTCACACATGGGAGTAGCTGCATTTGACATTAATAGAAAAGATTCAACCTATGGCCAAAATAAAAAATTTATGATTTGATTGTTACAGGATTTACGTTAACTGTAGCACTAATTCTTTGTAGCTAAACGTTAACTGTAGTGCTAATTCTTTGTAGCTTTCGTAGTAGTAACTATTAAGTCTACCATAGTAGTCTGCACAACATCTTAAAGTGATGCAACCATAAGGACTCAACTTTTTTAAGTTCTAAACCAGGAAAGGCTAAGTAATTCTTCTTCAAATAAATGAAAATTAAATATCTATTTTTTTCTCAGAGGAGAAACTCGATTGGATTTCGATATCTGATGCCATCCCAGAGCTAAACGTGCCAGCTGTTCATGAAGAATCGTTGCTATTCAACGATGCAAGTTGGGACAATTTAGTCTCACCGAGATATCAGGTATATGCTTTATCCATAGGGAAGTGCTACCACTAACCTTATAAGATACTATTGACACCATTTTTTGACATGTACCCAGATCGGCGCCAAAAGGAAGAAGCAGAGGATAAAGTCAGGATCGGTATCGGAATCAGGTTCGGAGTCTTCGAAGACAGATCCATAGAAACAAAAAACAAGATGGAAGAGACAGACCACCCCTCCACTTTTTATTAAGAAGATGCAGGGCTCGAACCCGGGTCTCTGGTCTGGGAGCGAGCTCTCCTAACCAGTCGCTCGCGAGAGCCCCTACAAGACAGATCCATAGGAATGATTGATCGGAAAGATGGAAGTTCTTGAACCGCACTAATTGCTGATTGGGTCGAAGATGGGCTGACCAGGAGTCGGTTTCTATAAAAACACTAGAGTTCGAGTCCAAGTGTTTTAAGAGTTTGTTAGTTTTAAGAAAGTCTTTTCTTTCGCGCCAAGTTTCTATTTGCCATAATCGGCTAGGAGTTGTAGTTTTCAGGGTATAAATATTGGTCCTGCATGGTCTAAGAAGTCAGTATACACCAATCAAACAAAACCTTTTACATACTTTGAAATTTACATATACACGATTTTCATATATTGTTGACGACTTTGTCTTTTCTTCATGAGTTCTTCTGGGTTTGCTAGGGCTGCATCGCTTGGATTTCCAATCTTGCATGTAAGTTCTGCTTTTACGAGTCAAAAACTCCAATGGAATTTTCATATGAATCTGATAGAAGAAAGTCTTCTGAGCATTTATTAAGTATGTAACTGAATGTTAAATGCACATTTAATTTAGCACTTAGTAAAGTATTTAATTTTATATTCTCTAAGACTAAACAAAGTAAAACACTCAAGACATGTAGTTAGATCATTTGATATCTGTAACATCCCATGTTTTTATACAAAGGGGAAATTTGACCAAAGTCAAAATTCGGTCAAAACTAGACACGAATTTGAAAGAAGGAAGTTCAAATATTCAAATGTGACCTATGAAAGGTATTGGAATGGAAGTTGGGACGAAAAGAGACTTTGAAGCATCTTAATTATTTGAATTTGAGAAAAAAAAGAAATGTTACTATTTCTAATCTGGAAATAGGAAGCTTAAAATTTCAGATTCTGGCATATTGAGCAGCCATCTTCAGAGCTGATTTGTGAGCAAACTATTCATCATATGAGCAAGGTGTAAAAAGTAAAGTTTCTTAGAAAAGTTTACTGAACAACTTTTTTGTTTGGATGAGATCGAGATCTGGTCAGAATCATGGAGAAAAAGTGGGCCAAAAATCGAGTCAGAAAAATATTCAGCAAATTCAGAGTTTTAAAAACTGAGTTGAAGTTTCTCAAATTGAGCTCAAACCAATGAGAAATTGACAGATGTTCAAAAAGTAGAAATGAAATTAAAGTTACAACAGATAACTTTTGTATTTCGACCAAGATCAAGTTATATGGATTGATTTTGGAGTAATTTGACCTTGAATTTTTGAGTAAACCTAGGGTTTCAAAAGGTGATGAACAATTGAGTGGCTGAAAGATTCAGAGCTCGGTTTTGAGTTATTGGTTGAGAATCTTGATATGGTTCAAAAAAAGAGAGTGAAATTTAAGCAACCAAGGACAACTTTCTTTTTGGATTCGAGAGGAGTTTGAATGTAAACTTGTGAGTAATTAGCGAATCCAAGTTTTCAACTCTGAAAATGGGGAATGAATTTGTCGGGCACTGAAGCTTCGATTTTGCGCTGTACACTGCTTGAATCAGAGAAGTTGTAATACGAAAGTTGTAGTGCTATGATCCATCTATATGTTTCATGTTTGGAGATTCACATGTATAGGTGAAGAAGTGGGAGGAATGTTGCCCGAAATCTCTCGGTTCAAGAGCTCGGAAGGGGGCAATGGCGGCCAACGTTGGTGCGGAGGTCGATAACTCCGGCCACATGCCGTTGTGCATGTAATTCACCGTGTCAATGGCTGCAGCAGGAGGTGGCAATGTTATATGGCGGTTTTCCGTCAATAAATAGCTTCGCACCGGCTTCAGTCAGTTCCTTTTCCGTTTTTCCTCTCTTATGGTTTTGTCTCGGCCGCCGGCAAAGCTCGTCGTAGCGCGCCGTCATCCGATCATACCAGCTCGATTCCTTCCGCCCAATCCTTCTCCTCAATCTCCTCTACCTCCCAATCCCACCCTCGTTGACATTCATCCACTGCAGAGCTCTCAAATCGCCGTTTTCTCCATCTCTGTCCACCGCCGCCCACCATTGTCGCCGGCGTACGTGGCCAGCCTTGCTCCGTCTATCTTGGTCCAAGTTTGTGGGTGCGACAGCTTCATCTTGGTCTGCTGGTGCTTTCAGGCTAGTAGGTTGCTTCCGTGTCTCTGCTGTTTGGCCGGCCTGCGAGTCGAGCTTTAGCGCTGCCGCCTGCTCCGTCGTGAGCTACCTTCGGGGCGCTAATCCAGAGGGAGGAGGGGGTGGATAGGTGCGCGAGGTCAAGGAGATACTGTTGGATCAAGTCCCGTCACCGGGGAGCCTCACCGCCGGCGGGGAGACGCCGGTCAAGGCCGGCGGGGAGGCCGGTCAAAGCAGGTTCCTGCGTTGGGCGCGGGAAGGACCCAGGGTGAGAAGAAAGGGAAGGTTGGGGGGTTTTCTGTGAAGTTGCCTATTAGGTTTTAGAATTAGATTTAAATTTCGTTTTTCACCATTTAATTCATAGAATTTCATAGAAATGTCCAAAAATAGTGAAACCAATTTTGTTAGGATTGTTCTATTTCCTTTGATGCATTAAATTCTTAAACCCTAGGAAAAATAATAAAATTTAAGTATTTATTTATTGCCTTACCTTTTTAAGGTAAATAAATAAATACTTAATCTTTTCCAAAATGTAGAAAATTTTGAATAATGATTTATTAATTACAAATATTTAATAAATAAGTTTATTTTGATTTATTTGTCCTTTTTAGGTTATTAATAATTGTTTTACAACAAATAAAAAGTATTTAAGGACAAGTCAATTAAAGGAAAATGTGGTTAGTCTTTTAAGAAAGGGGTAACTAGTGTTGGCTTGCAACTTTATCAAGGAGTAAAGTTGTGAGTCATGTTTTCAAACTTTTCGCATATTGATCGCTGACTGCATTACGTTCTAGAACTGAAGCTCCAGAAGTCGAGTTCGTCAAGCTCGCGGAAGAACAACGACAACCAATTGGGAAAGTGACCGTGGTTACGCGGAGTTCGAGAAACCAAGCCAAGGAACTAACATTTTTGTTACTCCAGGCAAGCCCAGAGCATCTTTGAATCACCTACTTATTTCATAATATTCATGAGTCCAAATCTTATGCTTTAATGTTGCATTAGGTTAGGGATTGATTGAAACCCTTTGATGCATGAAATAATCCTTGGTAAAACTATCCTTGCCTAGTTAAGAAACTTGATTAGCAATGTCTACATTCGCTATGCTTAGTAAGGTTAAGTTAAAAGATGATGATCTAGGCTATCACCAATCTTATATGAAGCACGAAAGGCTTGGTGTTGAAAGTTAGTGTGTAGAAGTTGGTAGGAGGGATTGAGGTAAGCTCGATTCTTAGTTTTTCCTACTTGCTTAAGTGATTAAGGACCGATCCGTTGCTTTAACTGAGGATGAAGTGATTCTATCTGGTTTCTTACTGGGTTATGGGACCAGTAAAGCCAATTAGATTAGTTGGTTCAATGATTGGAAATATCGCTTACCCGTGCTTGCTGGGTCCGAGAAAGGCGGAGTCGTAGCTTGTAACTCACAGGGTGGTCGCCAGACGTGGGAACCACGTGGGGGTGCGTTCTCGGGTTCGAGTAAGGATATTTCCGGTCGTTGGCCCAGCTGATTGAAAGGTTGTTGCGTACAATAGGAACAACTGTGTGTGACTGGGGCTAGGTATCTCCTGCAGGATGTACATTGATCCGGATCGACATAACTCTTGGTTATGAGTGCACTTGATCAACTAATAAGCATCGTAGAGGAAACAAGTTGAACAAGATAAGCTTGATTCATAAATGCTGGGTGAGCTTAGTACCACATGTATGCAAAATATTTTATAACCTAGATGGATAAGTAACAACTCAAGAGAGCTAAAATAAAGAAAATATAAGGATCAAGCTTTAGTAATGCTTTTTGGCAAAAGAGTCGAGTCAGCCAAACCCACAAAAAGGCCAATCATATTCCCTTGAGAGACTTTTTTTGGTAAGGCCGGTAAGCCTTACTGAGTACCTTCGTAGGGTTCTTCCTTGTTGTTTTCCAGAAGCAGCACCAGAAGTCGTCGAGAAGGAGGACCCGAAAGCCAAGATCATCATGGTCCCGGTGATTCTAGGGTTGAGCCAGAGGTTGTAGATATATGTAGAATAGAACTACCTAGACTGATTTGTATTAAACTCCTAGAAATGGCTTGACTTTGCATTTAAGTTCTCTTCAAAACTTGGCTTGTAATAAGTAAGAATCTTGGTATATTATGTAAAAATGGTAATGCTCGTTGTGTTCTCCTTACCGAAAACGATCCTGATGTATAGTAAAGATAAGAGTTAATGTGGTTTATCGAGGAGTCCTTGGGACACTCGACAGTTCACCGGTTTAAACTGTTTGAAGTGCATGAAATGTCCTTAATTGGATATTATAGCGCGCTTGAGCCAGTTTAAATTGGGTGATGCTGCCACAATATCCCTCCATTAAACTGCCATGTCCCTTCAAACAAGATTGGCACCATATGTATGGAGATATTGACAGAGTTGCATAGAATCCCAGAGTGATTGCAATGAGAGAACTTCAAACAAGGAACAACATTTTTCTTTTAGTTGTATAGGTGAATTGCCTCTATAATAAATTTCAATTTAAAAAAAATATCATAAGTAGTAAAATGTGATAAACATACTTATGGATTTTGTGATTTAGTCTGTTGCAATGCACGGATATATTTGCTCATGCACATCACTGCTGAGTGCTGACTTATCCCTTTAGATGGTGCCGGTAGCGGAAAAAACGGATCGCTCGATTCCGACAGAGTTGGTGGCAGACCGAATTCTCATGGCAGACTGCGGAACACATTCCACCAGGCCACCGATGATGTCAGGAGCAGAGATCGGGCTGCAAGCCGGCAGCGCTGAGCCCCTAAGGCCAGTGGTCATGGCGCAGTCTTTGTAACTGTGTGATGACCCTCCCACTAAGACTGCCCTAAGTGCGCCGGTCCAGGCGATCTCGTCGGACATCACGCCGCCGCATGCTGGCGCGAGCAGCGGCGAGTTCACCATCAACACGCTGCCTTTGGAGCGGTTGTCGGACGACGGCTACAACTGGCGCAAGTACGGGCAGAAACAGGTGAAGGGGAGCGAGATCCCATGCAGCTACTACAAGTGCACTTTCGTGGGTTGCCCAGCCAAGAAGAAGGTGGGGAGGTCGCAGGATGGCCAGACCATCGACGTTGTGTACAAGGGCACACACAACCACGCCAGGCCCCGGGACACGCTGGATTCCATGAGATGGTGAGTGATTTGTTACAAAATTTTCGTTTGCACCATGCTGTCTCTGTGTCGCGTTCTTAATTGGAACAAGTGGACTTTAACCATATTGCTTCTGCCAGGAGGAAAGACGGCGACGGCGAGGGGATCTCCACGGCCAGCAGCCGGACGACGACGGTGCGTGAGCCTAGACGTGTTGTCCAGACCGTCAGCGAAATGGACATACTTGATGACGGCTATCGCTGGAGGATGTACGGGAGCAAGGTGGTCAAGGGAAACCCCAATCCAAGGTAAACAGAAAAATAAAAGCTAATCTACTGTATGGAAACTGGAGTGAGGTGCTCGTCCTAAATATTATAAGTGCGCGACGGCCGGCTGCCCGATGCGTAAGCACGTGGAGCGCGCGTCCCACGACCCGCGTTCCGTGGTCACCACATACAATGGCAAGGACAACAACCAGGCGCCTACGGCGCCCAGCGCGGTCACCCCGAGCGGCGCCTCGGCGCAGGGCCCCGTGGGTGGCAACTTCGTGATGCCGGTGACCGATGGGCTCCTCCAGCCTCCAGGAGCCAGCAGTACCGGAGGTAGCAGAAGGACGCCGCGCACGCGTCAAGGCCAATGATGTTGAGACCGAGAACTCGTCGGCGTCACCCGGTTGTCATAAACGCCTTCCCGAAAATTGTGTCTGACTGTCTGAGGCGGTTGTCATAAACGCCTTCTCGAAAATGGTTTTAGCCCACCTCCGTAAATTTATAGTATTTTAGGCCCTGTTTGGATTCCCTTCAACTAAAGTTCAGCATGCTAAAATTCTTTAGTATATTTTAGCAAACTAAACCATATGTTGCTAAATTTTAGCAGGTGGTGTTTGAATCATCTTGCTAAACTCTTCCCAATGACCATGCTACCCTCCATTTAACCCAACCGCCACCATCCTTGTGCTGTGTTGACGTCCTTTTATTTATTTATTTTTTGCTGCACTCTGCTACTACATACTTGTTGTATGTCTTTTTTTTTCTTGCTAATAGTTGTACACTTCATGGTAAATATGACATGATAAAAAAAACTGCCGAATGGAAGGGAGTATGGAGAGGTGCGTCCAAGGGTGAGGGGGTTGGCTAATGAGAGGGTATTTTAGTCTTTGACTAGTTTTAGCAGGTTTTAGCACCTATGAGCTTGCTAAAGGCTAAAGGCTTTTTTGGACTCTAACTAAACTTTAGCAAAGTTTTAGTCAAAGGTGTTTGTATCCAAAGTTGCTAAACTTTAGCAACTAAACTTTAGTTGGAGGATCCAAACAGGACCTTAGTAGTACACTTTACTTTCCTCTTCGTCTGATGTTTAATGTGAGATAATGATGTATCTGTATTAATGTATCTTCTCCATTGCACTGGACTATGCTGGTGAATCGCCCAACGAAGCTCAACAAGGGAGCATGGGAAAATTAAGCTGGACACGATGGTGGCATACATATGTTCCTGCAACAAAGATGTTCGTCTCAATATTTTACATTCGTATATATGTCCTATGTAACACCTGAATTTTATTCATCACGAACAAATCAATATAGCAACATGTTATCCTAGTTTTATTGTTTTAAGGCTATATTTAAATTGATAATATAAATATTGTCTATAAATAATTGATCATCACTTAAAAATATAGTCCATTAAAGTTTATGTTACATTAATGCTGTTGCATTTATTTTTGTGTGAAATTTTGAATTTTAAACATAGGGCTAGAGCAGTTTAAACAAATGCCTTCTTAGGTTTAAACTTTCCAAATCTTCCTTTTCAACATTTCTAGCCCACCCCGAACTCCCTTCAGCGGTTCAGCTGGCCCATCTCGTCGCTCACTCGGCCCAACAGCCGCCGCCGGCCCAGCTCTCCTTTTTAGCCCCTTTCCTTTTTCCCTCTCTCACTGTCGGTGGGTCTCACCTCTCGGGATCATCACCTTCCTTAGATCGGGCTCGAACCGAGCCCGAGCTTACGCCGCGCCGCCTCTTCCCGCGCCGCGCGTTCTTGCTAGCCGGGCCTGCATGCTGGAGCTGCCTAGCCGCCTTTATAAGCCGCTGCCACGCAGCCTTTTTCGCCCGTGGTCAACCATAGCCACCGCCGTCATCGACGACCGAGCCTCGACGCCGCCGCCGTTCCACTGCCTCGCCACCTCCCCTTCGACTTCGAGTCGTCGCCAAGCTTCGCACGGGGGTAAGGAACACGCCGAGCCCCTCTCCTCACGCAATGCGCACCTAGAACCCCCGGTCGAGGTCCCACCATGGCCACCGTCCGCCATTTCTCGCGGAGAGCCACGCATGCCGCCTAATCCCTCTAGTTTAACCTGTAGATGTGCTCGTCGCGTTTCAATCTAGGTCTAGGGCTTTGAATTGCTCGTTTTTGTCAACCCTAGCCCCGAAATTGCTCGGCTCCGGCGAGAGCGCGGCCGCGCGGTGACCTTTGTGCCCCTTTTAACCCTAGCCCTCCGATCGGGATCCGGCGGCTCGGATCAGATCTAACCCAAGTCAGCCAGGTTCGATACCGGTCAGCGTGACACTTTTGCAGAAAACCCCCTGTGTTTTTATAGATTCAACCCGCAATCCTGCTTAGTTCAAAAATAATTAGATCTAGGTCCTGTTTTTAGCAGTTTAGCCCCTGTCTTTCCGTAGAATAGAACCCACCGTCCTGGGGAGTCTTTTTGCGTGTTAGCCCTTCTGTTTATATAGGAAATTATGTTTAGATCCTTCGGAATCTTTTGGTTAGGCCCCTAGAAGTCTATTTTCATCGCAGAATAGCTATTGGGTCCTATTTTAAGCCTGTTTTCACCGTTTTAAATCCGTTTTGAGAGATCTTTGCGTCCGCAGGTTCATAATTTCATGAACAGTAGTGTTTCATACATATTTTCGTTATTTTAAAGTTGGATTGTGTATTGTTTGTTTATTTATTGTAAGTTTGTGATGTCTGTACGTGTAGAGAACGTTTCGTTCGAGGAGGACGATCAAGAGCAGTACTATGAAGAAGAGCCACTCTTCATAGCTGAGGAAGGCGAGTGGATTTACCCTCTCTGCATTCTCTTTTGACGCCTATTCATATGTCATTACATTAAAGTTTATTGTTATTTATGTCTTGAATTAATTTAGATGGGAACCTATTTAAGGATGCCTAGCTTTTACTCTCATGCCTTGACACACTTGGGTTTACATTCATATCGGGTAGCCACGCTAGATGCAAAACTTTGGGCTTATGGTGGGTCGCTACTTGAACAATTATTGAACATGATATGCTTATGATGAACTGGTTAAACAAGATCACTTCTGTTAATTGGAACATGGAGCGGCCACCTGGGATTATTACGTACAACCATACTATCACATTGGCTCTGATCTTGGCTAAATAATTAGAAGACCTATATGTTGTGTTCGCGCTGCATGTTGGCGGGTTATTGGGTCCGAAGCTTGGATGAGTGGCGAAGGAATGCTTCGGCTTCCGAAGTACCGCGGATACCGGGGAGCGGACACATACATATAGTGATTCTTTGGAAAAGCCTCGTAGTGAATCCTACGCCACTCACCTAGGAAGTGTTTAAGGGCCTTACAAACCCGGGCGAGAAGGAAACACGAAGTATGGTGAAAGTGTACAACCTCTGCAGAGTGTTAAAATCTATTGCAATAGTCGTGTTCGCGGTTATGAACGGCTGGGATCCTCACATGATTAATATATCGAAACTATGAATCAAATTGTGGTTACTTGGACATGATGATGATGATATTTATGATGTTACTATTAAATTGGGTTGGTATATACTTATACTTTAGTAATTAGGTGCTTGCTTAATAAAACTTGACCAACTAAAAGGCTGATAGCTTAAACCAAGCCTCTCCTTGGTAGCTTGCATCTTTCTTCCCACTTGCTGAGTACCAACCATAAGTGTACTCATCCTTGCTTACTTTGGATCAGAAGGAGGGAACAGTGCCGAGTACATGAGTGATCGGGATGCTATCTAGGCGAGTGCTCCACCAGTCAGCTGCCTGTGGATGAAGTCTACATCGCCGCTGCCATTTATCGTTTATTTGGTTAAGACTATCATGTTGAACCATTTAGGGCTTCGTGCCTCTTCGAGAGTATAATAAATACTTTATTTATTCTTACGTTAAAGCACTGTGTTACTGTTATTCACTTAATGTCGATCATATGTGTGTAAATCTTGATCCTGACGCACATATGAGATGCATTCGGTTTTCTCTTTAAAACCGGGTGTGACATCCTATATGAATCGTCCTGGTTGGTTTTATTGGACAGAAATTTCAGTCACTTAGCTATGAACCAGTTTTCATCTTGATAGTACTTTAAAAAATACAACCCCTACATATATCCTATATGAATCATCCGGTTAGTTTTATTGGGCAGAAAGTTTGGTCTTCTATGAACCAGTTTTCATCCCTGATAGTGCATTGAAAAATACAACCAAATATTTGTTTAATCTGCATAATAGTAGAAATGATATTTTGGTTTTTAATAATTATTGTAAATCTAGATTAAAAAATATTGCTACTTGCTGACTTGGAAAATAATGCTTAAGGAACAAGTTGTCTATTGCTTCCAATGGTACCAGGAAATTAATTGGGCTCGGTAATCTGAGCACATGGGCTATAGACTCTTTTAATTCCTAGTATGATAATTGAATCTCTATTACAAATTGGTTTTTCAATCAGCATATTGCTATTATAAACTCTGGCAGAATATGACTCTTGAGCTTCCAAGAAATTTATAATGATATCTTCTGATAGAGAGAGAAATTCATCTTCCTTGCATAGTGAGTGCTTAGCTCCAGTCAACTTAAGGTCTTATATTCTTTATTGACGTGCCACACACGCGCATGCTCGCTCGCCTCTTCGAGCCGTGCCGTTGGCGTGGGCGTGGCGTAGCATGGCATGGCGAGGGGTGCCTAAGCCTGCCTGAGCCTGAGTGCTAGCGCTACGGGAGGAAGGTTTTTGCACCAATGAAATGTAATTGGAGATATTGATTGCATCCTTATGAGGCGAGGAAGGTTTTTGCACCAATGAAATGTAATTGGAGATATTGATTGCATCCTTATGAGGCGACCGATTGCTTTCTTATGAGGTGACCGATCGTTTCTATGTGTGACTCTGTGCGAGGGGGGGGGTTGCACCAATGGAAAATAATTAGAGAGATTGATTGCTTCCTTATGAGGCGACCGATCATTTCCATGTGTGACTCTGTGCAGGTGTCTCCTCTTTTCTCCTTGTGCGCCTATAAGATCTGGGCTCTGCCTCTTCCTCCCACACCTGAATACACATCTCCCTCCTCTGCTGCAAATCTCGTTTCCATCGTCGGCGTTGCGCGCACACCTCCACCTCTGACTCTGTTACCTCACTACTACAAATAGGATTTTAGAGGACACTGCGTTTTAATTTTTGGAGGCGAGCACAAAAAATGTCTGCCTCTTTTAATTTAAGGAGGCGTTTGTCCGAAAATTGATTTACGAAGGCGCACATGTTAAAACATCCGCCTCCGAAAATCATCTATTTTTGGAGGCGGTTGTCTTAACGTGCTCGTCTTCGTAAATTAATTTTCAGAGGCAGATAGGTAAAAAGGCCCGCCTCCTAAAACACCTCAGCCCGAACTGAGCCCAAAAGCCCAATAACCAATCTTCATATATATACACGAACCCTTCTCAAACCCTAACCCTAACACTCATACTACTCTCCCCCCCTCTCTCCCTTCCCCGGTGCGGCTGCGCCTCCTCCTCCACTAGCGGCGGCGCCCCCTCCTACTCCACCAAACCACCACAAGCGTCACTCCCTCGTCCTCCACCGGTGACGCCCCCTCCTCCTTCTCCACATGCGTCGATCCCTCCTCTCCCTCCACCGGTGGCGTGGATCCGGCGGCGCAAGCCATGTGCACGGATCCAGCGTCGACCCCTCCTCCTCCACCGGCGGCTCAAGCCATGTGCACGGATCCAGCGTCAACCCCTCCTCCTCTACCGGCGGCGCGCGGCTGCTCCTCCAAAAGCGATGGTGGCGGCGCTCCCTCCTCCTCCTCCACCACAACATAGACCCCTCTTCTCTCCCCACCGATGGCGCGAGGCACAGATCCAGTGGCGGTGTTGCTCGTCCACGGCGGTGGCAGGGTAGAACTGCACACATGGCGGATCCGGCGGTGGATGGTTGGCCCCACCTCATCCTCTCTCGGTTCGGCAGCGTGGCATGGTGGATCCGTCGGTGGCCGGCAGGGCCCCATCTCGTCCTCTCTCGGCAGCGTGGCATGGCGGATTCGGCGGCGGCGGAGCGGATTCAACAGGCGACACCGATGGGCTCAGTGGGCCCGTGATGGGCTCGGCGGGCTTTTTCTTTTTTTGATTTGTTTGCCCGATTAACGGAGGCAAACACAAAACCGCATCCGTTAATCTTCCATTAACAGAAGCCCCAGCTCGGAGGTGGACGCAAAAACCGCCTCCAAAAATGCTATTTGTAGTAGTGCCTCCTTCACGCGATTGCTCGTCCAAAACCGCTGCATCTTCACCGGTGTCCAATTCACCATCATGGACAGTACACCACTGCCTCTGCACGACTACTCCGTTCCTCATCCACCTCGTCGACTCCAGCATACATGCGACTTTGGGATCAGCACTGCTTCTGGTTTTCCTACATCAAACCTGATCGACTACTTCGAGCAAGGTTAGTCGAGTTGTAGTAGTATGTCTACTACAACTCCTCCAGCTGGTAACGGCGCAACCGTCACCCCCGACAGTGGTCCCATTCTTGGGTACATTTTGATGACCAACCTTTTCCTTTTACTCATGTTTATGTTCGTTTCACTCATGATAGTCATGGAAATATTTGTGAATACTATCTTAAGTCTTGGAATTGAAATATGGCTGAGTTCATATATTTATCCAACAAAGTTGACGTCGCCACACAAATAGAAGAGCTTGAAAAAGAAAATCTGGGGTACACCGCTGAGTTCTAAGACAATCCTAAGTTATTCACTGATGTATTAGTGCGACTGCATATTCCACGAGTCAAGTCTTCCAAAACCAGAAATTATGAAACAAATTTTAGATAAAGTCTACATGACTTTATATGAGTTTGTCCTTTATATTAAGAAATTTCAGCTTTGCACTATATTTTAAAGCCTTCATAATCTTGAATTTGTCTCTCATGTCCTTTCATATATTCATATCTCTAATTTATGAAAATTTGAATTCAATTTATCAGAATTTGAAATCGATGTAATGATTCTAAACTTTTGTTTCTATTTTCTTTTCATAGTAGGCACGTGGCAGCCAACCATTATTTTTTAGGCCGGAGTCTGAGTGTGTGTGGAAACTGGAAAGCACACGTGGTGCTTCGCCATTTTAATTCCGACCCAATTTGCCCAGCTTTCGTGGGATGCCCTATTTTACGGCATTTTAAAAAAGTTATGCAGTTAGAACTTAGAAGTGTTCCCGGTTTATTTGCATTTGGAAAATTTAGTTGCTGTAGTGTCTAACCTAGCTAGTTCCTCTCCACACTTTGAAAGTGATTGAATTTTGGGCTTTGCGCATAAAAGAATTCCAGAAATTCAAATTAAAGCTCAAAGACCCAAATGCAAAATAGGAAGTGGAGAAAGTGATGCAAACCTTTAGTTCTACCTTGCTACTGGAAGAGTGGAATGACCAACATAAAAATGGAGTTTGCCTATACTCTTCCAAGCCATGGGTGTGGAGAGGGAAGGAAAGCTCCACACGAGCGCGCTCGCTTGCCTCAACGAGGCGAAGGGCGAAGGGTACACGTGCATGAATGGTCCGCCAAAATACGGTCCTTTTCTTTTTGCGTGCGTTAGCGGACGGGAGAGTAGGCCTCCGGAACCACGCTTCTTCGCGATCATCAAGGGCACACGCACGTAAATGGTATGCCGAATTCGGGTCCCTTTCTTTTCGCGTGCACCGGCGGATGGGAGAGTGGGAAATGCTGCGCGCGACTGCTCAAGACGTCTTCACCATGGCTCGATCTCAGTCCAAGTTGCTATGCTCCGTCCGCGGAACCGTTTTCATTCCGACTGCGCCGTTCGTCTTCCCCTACGACTTTCCATTAGTACGTACACTGTGTTTTAATCATGTTTTTCTGAGATCATGGTTATCTTATTCGTACTGCCTAATCTGCTGGAGAATTACATGATAGGATTATTTATCTCTATATTTAATCTAGTTAAAAAATTGAACATACAATTGGCTATATTTCCAACACAAATCACACGCTAATCTAGATAATGCCATTTTGCTTACCCTCTTCTGTCCAGAAAACCGCTGCAGAACGTGCAAGCATCGGAAACAGCGCCCCAGAACGTGCGCTACTGGTTGCTGGCCCTGTCCCTGCCTGCCGACTGGTTGTCGCTGAAGCCACTTGCAGGCCGTCGACGACTTTGAAAAGTCTTCGTCCTCGACCGGAATCAAATTTGAGAACCCATTTTCAAGAGACAACGAAGCACGACTTGACCCAGAATAACGCAGGAAGGAATCATGGATCCATCCGCATAGCAGGCTCGTTGGCATTGCATCTCCTCCCACATCCCGGTCAAGATCTCTCTGCCATCGTCACCCCCTCCAGCGGCCTCACCCTCCACTGCTACGAGCAGGTGCGTCCATGTTTCTTCATTGTTTAGCTCCTATATTTAGATTCTTGTTCTTTTAGATCGAACCGTTTTGAGTTTCCTTGAGTCAGATTCTTGCTGCTCTGAGGTGTGTCGAATCGGACGGAGTCTGAGAGCCCTGTTTGTTAGCCCGTGGATCCCAGGCTACCAAAGCTTTTGTGTCTGTAGTAGATCCACGAATCCAAGTGATATCTTCCCCATTTCTATTTTCTGTCTTGATTTGCCGAAGGTGATTCTTGTAGTATTTGATAATTTGTCATCGGTCCCTTCTGTTAAATCTGTATTAAGCTGCTAATATAAGCGTGATCTATTTTATTGACCTTTGGTTCTTTCGGTGATGTAGGCATGAGAAGTAACGAACTGTATAAATTCTAGATGTATGCCAGGAAAAAGTATACGCAGTTATTTTTGTGGGTGCAGGGATGGATTTTATTGGCATAGGGCTGGTATGGAATTGCAATCGCAGTTTACCTGAAAAAAGCACAAAGACCCAGAAAAACATTATAACTCTGTCCTAGGATTAGGAAACGGGAAACGTGTTTTGTGAGTGGGAGAAATAGTGTAAATAGAAAAATAAATAAATAATTTTTTTAACTGAACGCACTCGTCACCCACAAGCCCAGCATTCTCTAAAGTTTGGAAAAAGTCCAATTGAGGTCCCTCAACTTTTGCCCCTCAACTTTTGCCAAGTCAGGTTTAGGTCCCTAAACTATAAAACCGGGTAAAACACGTCCCTCAACTTTTAAAACCGTCCATATTACGTTCTTCAGCGGTCTTAGACGGTTGTTTTGCTACAGTAACCGTGGGTTTGCTACAGTTACTGCAGCTTTGCATTTTCTTTTATTTATTAATTTTACTAAATATTTAAAAATTATAGTAAATCACATAAAAATCATAAAATGAATTTTATTGGACTCTATATGAGTAGATCTACACACTGAATATATATTATGGTCTGCTTTAGTAAAAAATTTTTGTTGCACCTTTAGATCTATGCTCGTCTGGAAATAATATAAAGTGCATCTATGAATTGGTGCAACAAAAATTTTATACTAAAGCATACCATAATATATGTTCAGTGTGCAGATCTACTCATATATAGTCCAATAAAATTAGAGTTTTCATTTTATGATTTTTATGTGATTTACTATAATTTTTCAAATATTTAGTGAAATTAAATAAATAAAAGAAAATGAAAAGCTGTAGTAACTGTAGCAAACCCATGGTTACGGTACTAAACAACACGGTTTTAAAAGGTGAGGGACGCGTTTTACCTGGTTTTTCTTGGCCAAATGTTGAGGGAGCTCAGTAGGACTTTTTCCTAAAAGTTTTGGCAGATTTGTTTTTTCTGGGCTTTCCACCGGACTGGGCTGGACCGGCCCACAAGTCCACAGTTCCCACCTTTCTTCATCTCTTCCGTCGCCGGCGATAATGCGCACCCCGCGGTCGAGGGACCGGCACGGCGGCACCACGCCACTGGTTCGTCGCCGGTGCGCCGACGGGGACACTCCCCATGCCGCGCCTGCCGGCCGCGCAAGGGGTGGCCAGTTATTTACTGTTACAAACATACAGGCCGTTAAACGGGTCCCGGCTAATTAGATTCATCCGATCCTTGCCCTTTCTTTAACGGCAACAATCTCTTCTCTCATCAATTTATCTTTAGTTTTCTTGCTTGCCTTGAGTGATTTTTTCATCCCTCCTTTACTTAATGTTGCAGAGTTTGCCGATCTGAAGGCCCGCTGCCCGGACGGCTTCCCCTGGATAGTGAGCTAGCGAGGGTCAACACTCAACAGGTGAGCGCCAGATCTATCGTACGCATGTCCATTACGGTAGAGATTAACTTGAACCTTCAGTCATAGGTTCGTGCCTTTGTAGTTGTTAACCGGATGGATTTCTCTTACGATTGCAGCTCTGTTGGAAGTATTCCTGCATGCCTATTGACTGATGGTAGTTCTTTTCTGTTTGTTCACTTCAATATGCCTAGTTGGATGAATTCACTGTGCAATTAAAACTTGCCTTCATGGCCATTTAGAGGAACCCTTTATAGTAGAGTAAGAGTGCAGTTTCAGAAAAGTGTTATTTCATTTAATAGAGAAATATCCGACCATCTAACAGTAAGATGTAGCTCTGCTCTCATTGCAGTGTGGACCAAGTTGTGTTTTGCATTGTGTGCTTTCCATCTTTCACATTTAACTTTAATAAATATAGTTTTATTATTACTGGCAAACTGTAATAAAAACTATAGCTGGACTCATCAGATGGATATTAGGGAAATTTTAAGAAAAGACTTGTGTAATAAACTAATGATGCGCGGTGTATTCCATTATTATCCTGATCCATGTATTTCTGGACACCATAGCATATCCTACCTGTGTGGTTAACAGTTTGACTTTCTTGACAATGCCGCCAAACAGATTTGCATGTACGTTTCCCAGATTTAAAGAGATGGTAGCAATCCTTTGAATTCTTCTTTAAGTTGACTTTATAACTCGGCACTATGTTCTGTTGGCCAACTTGGCGTTGCATTTGCCATCAGATTTGAGCTTGCAAGATAAGCTATCCTGATTGGATCCGGTAGAAATTTGCCCTATATGGTGCCACAAGTAGCAAAACCTGGATTAGAGAATTCAGGCGATACAAAGATAGTTCGGTCCATCTTTTCAGTGCTTTGCCTGTTGTTTATTTCATTTATCTCCAAGATATTTTGACCTGAGCATATTTTGTGATACAATTTTTTTTATGATATTAAGGCTGACAACTAAACTGTTTGTATCTTTCTTAATTTGTTTGTCGAGATTTTCAGTAAAAAAAGTTTCTATTTACAGACCACATTAGACAATTGCAATAGCCATTCATACATACCATTGTTTATTAGATCACAGAAGATGAAGTATGTTATTCGTATGATTCTTTTCATCATCACATTGCCTTAGTATTTTCGACAAATAAATAACTAAAGGGAACAAGCCACAGATTTACCGAGTGACTATTAGAATGAAATATTAAATACCCACAAATTATCCAAGAAAACTAGCAGTTATAAATGACCCCATTTGAGCAAAACGTGTCTGAACTTGCAAGTTTATTTAGATCTGAATGAAATTTTCCTTTATATGTTGTAATATGGATGTTTTCATTTTCTTCATCAGAAATGGCAGAAGCAGTGCTGCTTGCTCTCACAAAGATTGGTTGCGTTTTAGCAGAGGAAACTGCCAAGACCATGTTGGCCAAACTATCTGAAAAGGTTAATAATCTGAAAGATCTGGATGATAAGATCAAACAAATAAGGATGCAACTGGCAGCCATGAACAATGTTATTAGAAATATTGGCACAGTATACCTAACAGATCAAGTTGTCAGGGGTTGGATTGGGGAAGTGCGAAAGGTGGCCTACCGTGTTGAGGATGTAATGGACAAGTATTCATATCACACACTTCAAATGGCAGAAGAATGGTTCCTGAAGAAATATTTCATTAAAGGATCGCATTATGTATTGGTTTTTAGTGAAATAGCAGATGAGGTGGTCAAGATTGAGAAGGAAATCAAGAATGTTATAGAACTTAAAGGGCAGTGGTTGCAGCCATCACAGCTGGTTCCTGACCAGTATGTTGAGATGGAAAGACAACGGTCCCAAGACAGCTTCCCCCTACTCATCAAAGATGAAGATCTAGTGGGGATCGAAGATAACAGGAGAAAACTCACCGAATGGCTGTATTCTGATGAGCTTGATAGTACAGTGATAACAATATCAGGTATGGGCGGACTTGGAAAAACCACCCTCGTTACAAATGTTTATGAACGTGAAAAAATCAACTTTTCTGCTCCTGCATGGATGGTTGTGTCCCAGACCTACACTATGGATGCCCTGCTTAGGAAGTTACTTATGAAGGTTAGTGGTGAGCAGCAGGTGTCACCTAATATTGACAAATTGGATGTGCATGATTTGAAAGAAAAAATAAAGCAAAAGCTCGAAAATAGGAAATGTTTGATTGTATTGGACGATGTCTGGGACCAGGAAGTGTACTTTCAAATGGCTGGTGCATTCCAAAATCTTCGGGCAAGTCGCATCATCATCACAACAAGGACAAGTCATGTGGCTGCTCTTGCTCACCCAACACGTCGCCTTGATCTTCAGCCTCTAAGCAACACTCATGCATTTGATCTCTTCTGCAGAAGGGCTTTTTATAACAAGAAGGACCACACATGCCCGGATGACCTTATGAAGGTTGCTACTTCTATAGTAGATAGGTGCCAGGGCTTGCCACTAGCAATTGTATCGATAGCTAGCCTATTATCTTCGAGGCCACAGACATATTACATTTGGAATCAAATGTACAATCAGCTTCGAACTGAGTTATCGAACAATGACCATGTCCGAGCAATTTTGAACCTGAGCTACCATGACCTATCAGGCGACCTCAGAAATTGCTTCTTGTACTGTAGTCTCTTCCCTGAAGATTACCCAATCTCACGTGAGAGCCTTGTAAGGCTCTGGGTTGCAGAAGGCTTTGTTGTTAGCAAAGAAAATAACACATCGGAGGAAGTGGCTGAGGGAAACCTCATGGAACTGATCCACCGCAATATGTTGATAATCGTACAAAATGATGAGCAGGGAAGGGTGAGTACATGCGCAATGCATGATATTGTGCGAGATCTTGCCCTTGCTATTGCAAAAGAGGAGAGGTTTGGCACTGCAAATGATTATAGAGCAATGATACTGATGGACAGGGATAATGTTCGACGCCTATCATCTTATGAATGGAAAGACGATACATCACTTAAAGTTAAACTTCCACGTCTCAGAACTCTAGTATCACTTGGAACAATTTCATCCTCCCCAGACATGTTACCGTCAATTTTGTCTGAATCCAGCTACCTAACTGTTCTTGAGCTACAAGATTCTGAAATTACTGAAGTGCCAGCATCTATAGGAACTCTGTTCAACTTACGTTACATCGGCTTGCGCCGTACCAAGGTCAGGTCACTCCCTGATTCTGTTGAGAAGCTATTGAACCTCCAGACTCTAGACATTAAGCAAACAAAAATAGAGAGACTTCCGCGAGGGATCTCTAAGGTTAAGAAGCTACGACACCTTTTAGCTGACAGATATGCTGATGAGAAGCAGTCAGCATTTCGGTACTTCATTGGGATGCAAGCACCTAAAGATCTGTCAAACATGGCAGAATTGCAGACTCTTGAGACAGTGGAAGCTAGCAAGGATTTGGCTGAACAACTGAAGAAACTGATGCAGCTAAGGACTGTGTGGATTGACAACATCAGTGCTGCTGATTGCGCAAATATTTTTGCCGCCCTATCAAATATGCCACTCCTTTCCAGCTTGCTTCTTTCTGCAAAGGATGAGAATGAGGCACTTTGCTTTGAGGCTCTCAAGCCAAAGTCAACAGAACTCCATAAGTTGATTATCAGAGGGCAATGGGCTAAGGAAACCCTGCAGTGCCCGATATTTCAAGGCCACGGGAGACATCTCAGGTATTTAGCACTAAGCTGGTGTGACATTGGGGAAGATCCACTGAAGATGCTCGCTCCACACTTGCCAAACTTGACAAACCTGAGACTTAACAACATGCGTAGCGCAAGGACTTTGGTCCTTCCTGAAGGATCTTTTCCACACATGAAGATGCTTGTCTTGAAGCACATGCCTAATGTGAACCAGCTGGTGATAGGAAAAGGCGCCCTCCCATGCATTGAAGGCCTGTACATCGTGTCGCTGGCAGAGCTGGATAAGGTCCCTCAAGGCATCGAATCACTTCTCTCCCTGAAGAAGCTCTGGCTGTTGAACCTCAACAGCGGCTTTTTAACTCAGTGGAAAAACAGCGGGATGCACCAAAAAATGCAGCATGTCCTAGAGATTCGTGTATAGGCATGGCTGATCGGTTCCTTCTGCATTACTGTTCTTCTATGCATGCAGTCATTAACATCATTGGCAGGACTCCACATTTCCGTCTGTAGCATATTAATGGCTACTGTAGTAAAATTTATTTAAAATTGTGAAATGATTATGCTTGTTGCCTTTGCGAAGCTAGGCTTAGTGCTTGTGGTGTCTTTACAGTTTTCAGTGTCTCTTTTTTTTTTTCGAGGGCTCCATACTTGATTTTATTGTAAGAACAAGTGTCATTATCCATTTAACTTGTTTACTTTATCAATATTTCATTCAATGTTTCCAGCCGTGCTTTAGAAAATTAAATATCAATATTTGTTGCTTATTTGTCATCCGAGGTGAAACTATACTAGATTATCCCTTTTCGGTAATTCATTTTTTTTTGCGTGTACACATGCTTTACTCGATTCATAGCAATAAAATTACAATATTTCTAGAGGCGAGACGTTATTGAATCAATGAATTTTCGTTAGCTGATATTTTAAAAATTCCCTTCATGCAAAAAGAAAGCGTTACGGATATTTCTTCCACTAAAATATTCAAATCCCTCCACGCAAAAAAAAAAAAACACAACATAGTAGCAGGTATTCAAAGTACGTTATGGGACTACAGAGAGAGCGATATTGGAATGAAATGAAATTGCATTTCTTGATGAACAGTTTGCACATCGTACACCTTAATAGTAGCTATTAATATTCAGAAATCCCTGTTTGCACCTTGCGTGCAATATAATGAACTGCTCATGGTGATGCATGCTAATTTGTTAAGTGTCACTCTCTATTAAGGGTACAAAAACATTGTACATTTTAATAATACAAGAATCAGTCTCCATGCCTGCGTCCTGCGATACTACAACGACGCAAAACAAATGAAACATATGAGTTACTCCTAGAACATACGAAAAACATAAGAATCAGTCTCCGGGGATAACCGAATCTGCCGGCCCTGTGATCACACAGGAACAGCCAAACTATGGCCGGCACAAAAAGTTAAAGAAAACATAGTTAAGTGCAATGAAAATAAAAATACTTTCTTAAAAAATTTTAGTAAGTTAATAATAATCCACTTATATAAAGGATGCCCCACCAGAGAGCACGCAGCAACAGTGAGCCGACCACAAAGTGATCGATCACCTTCGTCAGAGAGTAAGTGGTGGCCTCAAAAGCTCTACAGAGATCAATGTCCAACGACATGAACGGCACCATCCCCAAGATCGACTTCGCCGGAATCGACCCGGCCGCAGCAAGTCCCGGCGACGGCGACTCCCGATGGGCCACCGTGCGCGCTGCCGTCATGGACGCTCTCATCGAGCACGGTGGCTTCGAGGCCGTCATGGACGACCTCGTCGCCCCTGAGCTCAGAGCCGCCATGCTCGCCACCGGCGGCGCGGCGGAGTCCCTCTTCTCGCTGCCTCCGACCACCAAAGCGCGCTACACCAACGAGAAGCCGCACCTCGGCTACGTTTCATCTTCGATCCCCGGCATGCCATACGAGACCTTCTCCATCATGGATCCTCTGTCTCCTGACGTCGTCCCCGCCTTGGCCGGCCTCATGTGGCCGGACACCGGCGGCGACTCCTCCTTCTGGTAATCGATGAACACTAATCAATGAGCCAAAAATTTCATGATCATATCGTTAAAATAACACTATACTCCCTCTATTTCAATAAGTCGTCTGACTTTTTTACTATAAATTTAACCATTCATCTTGTTCAAAAAAAAAAATGTACAAACATAGTCCCATAGTCAAATTGAAGTCATTCTTGTAGAATTTGTATTAATAAAGTAAACCAATAAAAAATTTGATATTTTGTATAACTTTTTAAATAAGGTAAATGGTTAAAGTTGGAGAGAAAAAATTAAATGACTTATAATTTAAAACGGATAAAATAACATTCCTTTCTTAAGGTCTGAAAATGAAATTTTGTTGCATCCAGCGAGACGATGCACGCTTACACGGAGAGAGTGGCGGTGCTGGAGGCCATGGTGCGGCGGATGGTGCTGGAGAGCGTGGGCGCGACCGCCGAGCACGTCGAGGAGCAGTCGAAGGCGACGTCACTGAGGCTCCGGATCTCGAGGTACCCGGCGCCCGGCGGCGCAGCGGCGGAGGGGAGGGTCGGCCTCCCGGCGCACCGGGACACGAGCTTCCTCTCCGTGCTCACACAGAACGACGTCGACGGCCTGGAGGTGGAGTGCGGCCGCGGCAGCGGTGGATGGGCTCGCCCGGCTCTCTCCCCTTGCTCCTTCCTCATCCTCGCCGGCGACATGTTGAAGGTTCGTACTAGTACTGTAGTAGCAGTACACGTGGCAAGCTTCACGGTGACCTAGATATATAGAGATATATATGGCGTGCTGATTGAATTGACACGGCGGATGTGACCGTGTGCAGGTGCTGACGAACGGGCGGGTGTACAGCCCGTTGCACCGTGTGGTGATCTCCGGCGAGAAGACACGGTACTCTTGCATCCTCTTCTCCAACCCGAAAGATGACGCCGTCGTTCGTGCCGTCGACGGGGCAGTGGACGCCCAACACCCCGCTGTGTACAAGGCCTTTGGGTATGCTGAGTACATCGCTTTCTGCTTCACAAGGGAACAATACAGGAACCCAAACAAAGTGGAGGCCTTCGCGGCTGTTGGTGGCGTCGACGGCTAGCGGGGTGAAATAATGTTTTTTTAAAAAATCTTGGTTCAGCACAGTGAGCGACTAAAAATTTGAATTTGGTTGTCAGTTTGTAGCATATTATACAATGATAATTCGTTGTTTTCTTATACAAATATAGGTACTCCTATATATATGGCATTTGATATAAAGCGTATTAATGTTGAAAGAATAAAATCTAGATTTCAATTCTCTGCTAGTAGTTTGAATAAGTCTAGGAGTGGATAAAAAGATCCAAATCCACCAACAATCTGTCCAAAAGGCACGAGTATTTTCAAGCGATGACAGACCCGCGTTGTTTTCCTTTAATTGTGTTTGTGCATAACTTGCATTCTAAATCAAGGAAAAAGAAAAGAACAGTACACACATCAGTCGCATAGCTCTTTCTTGCAGTATGAGGATACACTGGCACTTACACCCTATCCTAACTCATGTGTTGTGCAAATTTTTGGGTTGAAAATGTATGCAAATTGGTAGTCCAATCAGCAATGAGTGTTCATGTGGGGATGTACCTATTTCAAACCATTTATTTAGATGACAAAATTATTTTAGAACAAAAAAGTCTGAAGAATTAGATATCATTGTAAGTCAACAGTGTTTTTGACGTGAGTCGGTTAGTTGGGTTCGTGTGGAATCAAGATGTGCATACAACACCGAGAAATGCATGACTTGAAAAATTGAGCGTCGAAATGTAATTTGAATGGTAATAGTGCGCATCAAAGATGGATCTATAATAGGAAAGAGATGATGATCCCGCACCTCTCGAAATTGAAATGTCCAAATAGATATGTTTTGCAATTTAGTAGTGATTCAAAAATTGCATCCAGAAATTAAATCACAGGTCAAAAAATATATTATTCTATTAATTAAATATAATAGACTAGAACGTGCCTACCAATTGGATAGAGTTAGATGGGCCAGATAGGTGCATTACATGTTTGTGGCCCATTGGTACGGTAATGGGCACCCATTTAGAGCTAGTGATGGTATTGGATGACTTGGTTAATGGCAATGATGGAAATAATTATGTCTTTTGAGTTTAAGAGAAATTTGAAGTCACACTCAAATCTACCAGGAATTTGGCCAAACTTGGGACACCTAAGTGTTTGAAAGATGGTTATAAATCGAGTTCAGTTTTGGACATACTTAAGTGATCATAGTTAGAGAACATAAGGAAAAGAAAAAGAGAAGAAAATGAAGAGAAGTGATAATTTTCTTCCAAGTCCATAAACAATAATCTTTAGAAAACAGGTTTGTGTAGCAAGTCTAGCACTTATCTAGGAAAATGGAATATTCTATTTTTGTTAGACACTTTGGAGTAGAAGCCAAGGACATAAACTAGGATTTGGGTGTTTGAATTAGATTTCAAAAGAGCCCGTTCGAATTATCTTTGATGTTTATCCAGCAGAGCATAGGACTCCATTCAAGTTATTCTTTGATCTTCTGGCCAAATCACCTACATGAAAGTTATAGGGCAATGTTTATACCACAACTTTGGTTTAAGGTTTGAGTGGAGTTTGTGTTTGAAATTTGGAGTAGTTTTGGGTTTACAGGGGTAGGGGAGGGGGGGGGACAGAGCAGAGTAAAGCCGTGCAGATCAAGCCAGCCGGGCAGAGCATGCTGCCACACACCTGCTGGACGTCGTGACCGCCACTGCCATACCCGTCCACGCGTCGAGCAATGAACCCAATTACACTACATTATGAATCATATAATGTTGTGTGTAACAGAACTCTCGCGTCCTCCTGCCTCATCAACCACCCTCCGCTATCTATAATGTGATTTTTCATTTGACCTATATGTTTTTATTACTCACTTAGGCTTAAAATTGCTCCCTCGCTCCCTACGCTCCAAACTATAAGTCATTTCAACTTTCATGCGGAGTCAAAGCATTTCAAGTTTCACCAAATTAATACAACAAAATACTAACATTCATGATACCAAATAAGTACTGTTAGATTCTTTATTAAATACATTTTCATAATATCTCTATTCAATGCCATAAAGGTATTTAATTTTGGTCAAATAGAAAATGGTTTGACTATTTAAATACTTTGGAATAAATTATAATTTGAAATGGAGGAGTATTGTTTAAGTTCTCCATAATACCCATCGGAATGGATTTATGCATGTCTGACTCTTCCACCATCGTGGGCATTGTGCATGCTGCCTGCTTGGCATAAATCAGATATACAGTCTAGCTAATAACACCACAAGTCTACAATCAACAACAGCGCACACTACGAGCACAACAGGTCATTCTGCCAAACTACTAGATTAGTGTACCACACCTCCATCTAGTGGCGACCGGCGCTGCGTCATATGCTTCGGTGATAACCGGAACCAAGGTAAAACAAATATGCATGTATCCTTTCAAAATCACATTCATTTACTATACCATGGTTCTAATTACTCGCAGAGCGCTATGCCCTTTGTTCCAACCCAGATGCGCATCAAATAGTGCTTTGCCAGTTCTGGCATTTTCGTACGAAAGCACGCAGCTAGCGCAGCCGCCTGATCAATCAAGTCAATTACGGCTGGCCTGCACAGAATTAATCACTTGTCTTATTTGGCTTCATGGCTGGTTATACTTCCATCTCAGATCTAGTCACATTCCTCTTTGTCAAACGCTAATTGAACTGGACTGCAGTCTACTTCTCGATTCTTCATTCAGTGAGATCATGACCGTGACTGCTTTAACAATGTCGAAGATAACAAGTAAACCACATGTGCACTCAGTCCCCTAGGTTATACTAATTCCACAGCATCAAATAGTACGATGCCAAATCATTAATAATACCATTATTATACTGAGCTAGAACAGTCAACTATTGGCTGCAAAATGCAAAGTGACTAATAGGTTGGCTTAATTACATGATGTGTGAAACTACAGGACAACCGACGAATATCTCCGAGAGTGAAGGTTCACTAGACTCGACTTTGCTTAAGACTTCCAAGCATAAACTAATTGTGGCCACATCACTAGCCCGCGAGAGCAAGTATAATCAAACATGAACTAATAAAGCTCAGATTTGCATTATATTAATTAATTGGGTGCGACTTTCTTAGCTCCGATTGGTGCCTTACTGAAGCATATGCGCGCATATGAGTGTGTATGTACTTCTATATAAATCGGTCTCATTGTAGCTCTGGACCACCACTTCATCCGAAACTAGTTTGTAGAGACATAAGTATAGAAGATCAAGTTTTGTTGTGAGGTAGCACGTACGTAGTAGACGTCCGCGAATGGCGGTTGAAGAGTATGTGGATTGGAGAGGCAACACAGTGGATGGAAAGAAGCATGGAGGCGTCCGGGCAACCGTCTTTCTCTATGGTAAGCGAGCAAGTTCTTGTATGGTGTGTTAGTGCAGGAGCAACAACCTATGATGTCAAGAAACTAATACCTTTGCTCTACATGACTCTCTCGCATCCCAAAATATAAGTATATTATTTATGTATATGCATGTTCATGTGCACAGCCAAAAATACACTTATTATTAGACAGGAGAGTATTTTTGCTATTTACTAACTATCATGAAATTTACAAAGTTCCAGATCGGGTAGATAAACAGGACCACCGTAAATATAAACTCCAACACTAGTTCAGCTTTTTGTTTGAGATTGTGGTGGTTCATGCCATCCACTTTTTTATCCCACTCTGCTGTTAATTAACATTGCCACTATATTTAGTTATACCATTAAACAAATCCTTTGGGTTCATATTGCTATGGATTTTAGTAGAGCGTGCAGCTAGGGCTGGTGCAGGGAGGAAGAGAGGTGCCTGATGCCCATGAATGGCGGTGTAGAGAGAACAGGCGACACAAAACAGGGGCGGCGTAGGGTGGACAAGGAAGTTGGAGAGGTTTAGGGTTTTGGCCACTTAATTCTCTACTTGATTTTATAGAGAAGACATGATTTGGTTCTCAAGGAACCCTAATTTTCTTTGCTTGTAAGCGATCTTATTATTTAAACTCTTCACAATCCCTAAATTGGGAAAATGGGCGGCGACGGATACCCATGAGTATTGTTCATTTTTAACAGTAACACATGTTCCTCTTTGGGCTGACTCTAGGCTGTGCAGCCTATACGGCCTAGCTGTATACGCTCTAGGCCCATAACATATATAAGTAAAGCATTAATTACATATGCGGTGCTGAGCTAAAATAATTAAAAGTGTACTTCCTATTGTAAAGTCGTTTTGAGATTGTCCCGAGTCAAAATTTTAAACTTCGATTGCAAATATCTTTTTATGTGTTAAGTTTAGAAATGTGAAAAAGGTATCGGTAGATTTGTGTTCAAATATAGTTTCATAAAAATACTCTTTAAATGTATTTTACAAATATTTTATACAAAAAAATATTAGTCAAATTTATGTTTTGGAGACCATTAATGCCCTAAACGACTTCCTTTACAATACGGAGGAGTAACTATTAAAACTCACAGTATTAGCTAAAATATAAGAGATTTAGAAGGTATATGTCTTAGTATACAATTAATTTTTTTTTACCAAATATACAATTAATTTTTACCTTCAAATGTTTTTAGTACTACTAGTATATGCTAGTATAATGCACCGTAAAAGAGCTCAATTTTAATTATTAGTTCCCATGATAATTATATTGGTGTCAGCAGCGAATCTTATCTTTGCCATTTTCCTTTTGAAAAGTACACATATAATAAGTCAAGGTTTATACAACACAACCGTGCCGACGATATGTCCCGTGGAACAACCAAGCTTCCCCAGTCGTAGCTGCCAATTACAGTGGATATATATCCCAAGGTGCTTTTTTCTCTATATTTTATAAAAAAAAACACGAGACAGGTATAAACATCCGCATTCCTTGTTTCTGTGAGCACCTATGAAAGACATGTAGTACATGTATCGTTCTTGAACATTTGCCAAATAGATCAAAGGATAGTAAGGTTAGCCAAAAATATATAATAATTAATTCAGCTGATCTTTACGTTTTTATTAACTAGAACATGCTGACACCCACCACCACGCACACTCTGTAACCTTTTTTTATAATTCTTATGAGTCAGCAGGATCACAGGGTACGTTCTATGATTTTTTCCATACCGACAATAATTTGGAAAAGTGTGTTTAGCCCTTTAATGACAATCGAAAGATTTTGATTCCCCAGATCTAATCAGCAATAATCTTGGGTCATTGACTTTTTTTAATTCTGCACAGCATAATAAACAATATGAAGGGTCATAATGAATCTAATCCCACGATGCGTTTTTAATTTCAAATGAAAAAAACCGACGATGTGCTACTTGCTGTCTTTTTCATCTTCGAGACTTCAAAATATATAAGCTAATCCATGGACCTTGGAAGGTAGTGTCATTCAACCAGCGGACAAGCTGGTTAGCTGGCTCACACCGGTGCGCAGAGTACCATCAGCACATCGACAACAGAAATAAGCTCCCAAAAACAATACCAAAACATTATCAATTAATATTATTGATGCCATCAAAATACATGAGTTATTCCATTTTTCCGATAAAGGAAGCTTTATTGATTTTAAGATCGTTACATCGAGTTGATATACAAAGATCTTAAAACACTCCCGACCTCTGCAAATCAAGTGCAAAGGGCCTTACGTGAGTTATTCCTAACTCAGCTAAAGGAAACATATAGCATAATATGTTGATTAATTTTTTAAAGGCTTAACTAATGTCATTTAATCTGTTACTGTTGCCACCTCTGCTTAGGTGAGCTTTGGTTCAGCATGCATATGTCTAATAACTCACGATCAATTCAATTAGTTAGATCTTTGATGAGACATAATCAACTGATTGTTCAGAAATGATGAATCCTTGAATCACAAGAAAGTCTAACAGTCATCTCTGCAGAACTGTACTTTTTTACTTTCAAAGACAAACAACTAATGGGGGCATAAAGGATTCTAAGAGTTGATTGATATCGTGCACAAAAGTATTTACATATTAAGATAAAAACAACAAGAAATAAAGAATAATATCATCAGATCATGTGTGCTACTTGGCCCTTTAATTTTGACTTTCAAGTTTCAACTGCTAATTCATTAACTCAGGCATGACCTTTAAACATATGGGAACATCAATGGGACTAGTAGAAAACTCAGTGTATTATTGCTCCATCAGGTGAGGGCAACAGGAAAAAAAAAACTGTGGCCCCACCTTAAGCCAAACAAAACCTTATTCTCACACGCTAACTATAAAGTGTGGTCCTTGAACTTTGAACCAATATATAGAGTTAGATATGGACGTGATTTTTTTAGTAGATTCTTTTCTAGATTACTTGTTCTACTGCGGCACAAATATGCATGCATGAACAACACCAAAACTACACAACTTACTATTTTACCAATGTCTCTGCAGTTTTGGTTCTCTTGAGGAGCTGCCCAAACAGTGCCAACTTCAGTTTGGTGGCCTATTTACACGGTACGCTGCACCTGGGAATTGTGAGCTCATCAACCGTGATCGCCTTCTTGGTGGGCGCTGTATCAGTCTCCACTGCTCTGATGAACTTCGTCTCTGATGAGTGCATCAAGTGTTCCACTGCTATCTTTGTGTTCGGACCCTTTGTCTTCCTTGTAAGTTGATTCATCAGGCCATCCCTGCAAAGTCAAGTATACTTGTACTTATATAATGGATTCTGCAGAAACTGCAAAAGTATTTATAAAGTTGTACAGTTGCTAGAAAGTCACCATACAGTACGCAGATAAGTTATTTATGTAGCTATTATATGATCGGCATCCAATCGTCTATTTTAAGTCACCATATAGTACTAGAATACTAAATTCCAAAAACAACACTTCCTTCAATAATGCAGGGCTATATGCTTCTAGCGTTACAAGCTCACCAGCCATCACTTCGTCCTCCGTTTTGTGACATAAACCATGAGCAAAACATCTGTCAACCTGCTCATGGCTGGAGCCTAGTACTGTTGTACATGAGTCTACTGCTGTTTGCTGTTGGCGAGGGCTGCATGCGAGCCTGCATACCATCCCTTTGTGCATATCAGTTCAGCAGAGATGACCCAAAGGGATCAATTGTCAAGAGACGATCCCTGACTTTGCACAAGCTTGCGAATTCTCTCGGTGCAATCTTTGGACTGGCCTTCATAGTTTGGGTACAAAATAACCTGGGTTGGAACATTGGCTTTATAATCTGTGCCCTGGTTGTTCTTGTAGGTCTGCTCATGGCAGCCAGTGGAGTTCGTTTCTATCAGATGCGAAACCCTACTGGTAGTCCTCTAACTAGAATACTACAGGTACAGGAACACTTGGTGCTAAAATTTAATAGGCATGCACAGTAGAAAAGCGCGTGTTATTCTGCATTCTGTATGTTTCAGGGGTTACCTGAACACTGTGTTAGTCAGAATTCCACTACTTGTCCTTAAATTACATAAAACAATACAAAATGTCCACAAGTGTAAGTTGCTTTGTTTTTTTGCATTGTAGGTTATTCTTGCTGCATTGAGGAAGAGGCATTCTATTATCCATGATAGCGTGGCCTTGCAAGAGATTGGTGAAGCAGTTTGCCTTGATGGAGAAGACAATTTGTACACCAAGAGGAAAGAGTAAGTTTCATGGCAATTATGTAGAGCCAATGATATTTCGAACAAACATCAAACCACACTCCCTCCCTTTCATAATAGTTGTCATTCTGGTTTTATCTCAAGTAAATCTTTCTAACTTTGACCATTCATTTATAAAATAATTTGTAGTTTAATATTATATAAGGTTTATGTTTTAGATTCATGATAAGAAATACTTATACAATTTTCATATTATAAAACTATATAAACTTTTAGAAATCGATGGTCTGATAGAAATGTTTGACAAGTTTCTGAACAGAGTATCTTTCATATGAGGGTAAAATGCTAGCGTGCTAGAATACTAAAACAGTTAGTTTTATGTCCCAAGATACCAGATATTCATGTTTATTTTCTGATCTGGGAAAAAAAATCTTAACAGGTTCTTAGACAAAGCTTGCATATATGCTGGAGATACAAGCCCATGGTCATTCTGCAGTACTACTCAA
Source organism: Digitaria exilis (assembly GCA_015342445.1). Lineage (NCBI taxonomy): Eukaryota > Viridiplantae > Streptophyta > Magnoliopsida > Poales > Poaceae > Digitaria > Digitaria exilis. The sequence continues at coordinate 22,161 of JACEFO010002007.1, read as the reverse complement.
CTGGACGAAACAAAAGTTTTCCTCCGAATGCTTCCAATCTTCATTAGTTGTTTGCTCATCTTCATGCCCTTCACCCTTCTGATGACATTGACCATACAAGTTGGAAGAACAATGGACAGAAGGATTGGCACCTTCGAGATATCCTCTGCTTCACTCATTGCGATACCAATAGCATTGCACATGTTTCTGCAGCCAGTTTCAAGCCGATTCATCACACCATTTCTGAGAAGGATGACAGGTGACAAACACGGTATCAGTCCCCTGCAACGAATCTGCGCTGGTTCCATGTGTGGAGCGGTGGCAGCATGTGTAGGAGCATTGGTGGAATCAAAGAGAAAGGCACTTGCTGAAGGGCACCATTTGATACGGACAGAGACCAATGACACGATGTCTGTGTTATGGCTTGTGATACAATTCTTTCTCCTTAGTACCATGGAACTAGCATCCTTCAACGGCCTAGTGGAGTTCATTAAGCGAGACGTGCCACTGGGGATGAAGCGGATCGCACTAGCAGTCCAATCTGTCCTGGTTGGATTTGCAACATGGTTGGCATGCATCTTCATTCGGATCGTCAATAGACACACAAGATACTACCAAGGTGGAAGAGGATGGTTGGATGGATCAGACTTCAACAGGACTAATCTTGATCACTTCTTCTTGCTGCTTTCTGCCATCGAGTTTGTTGCATTGATCAATTTCTGTTTCTGGGCAAGGAAGTATGCTAAAGAGAGTAGAATTTTGGTTCCAAGATTAGAAGATGAAAGCCATAACTACTGCGAACAGTCGGAAGTGTAGAAACCAAAACTACTTGTACTACGTACTTAAGTGAAGTGGCAATACCAATTCTGTAGATGTAGGTTGAAGACGTGTTAAAAGTAAAAGCCTCAACAGCATACAAATGTATCAAGGACAACTGAACATGTTCCTAGGCTTGCATTGGTATTGAGTAGAGAACTGGGCTACCAGAAGGGCTAGCCTTTGGGCCAATTTCATGGAGGAGGAAAGGTAAGGAGCCAAGCAAAACCAACATAAGCATCGAAGAATAGAAAAAAAAAAATTGTACTGCAGCTTCCTCTTGCTCCCAGCAGGCTAAGAAGGTGAGAGAGTGAAATAGGCTATGTGTGTTGAATATGATCCAAATTATAACGTGAATCCTGTAGGGATGCCTGGACTGTCCACGATTTAGGTTATGTGTTTATTAGCAGAAATTTAGCTATTAAGGTAGATATAATAAGTGTATATCCTTATGTCCATGTGCACAAAGATATGAAGATCCTGAGATATATTCCTACTTTCTTTCCATTCACAATGCCAGTTTTATGTGCAGTTGAAGCGATGATGATCGATCAGGGTAGAATCGACTAATACCACAATAGTAACACAGCTACACTTGATCATTTGTCCAGTTCCTGTGATTATACAGTAAAAGAGCAAAAGGTAACTCATTTATGTTTGATAGGTTCTGCCAAACTTGTGAAATGTATGGTTAGAAGTCATAGTTTTTCATATAGAAAATCAACGTTTTTGTTGTAACTTTTTTACAATCTGACATTTTTTCTGTATATATTCTGAATTTTGCTAAGCATACAGAATTTGGCTACAGGAAGTCATAAATAGAAGGACGAGCCATCTATTGCCTCCATCACTCTAACTAGCGCAGCTCTTGATTCAAATAGAGTAAAATGCACCGTCGGTCCCTCAACTTGGCAGGGAGTGTCATCACAGTCCCTAAACTCATAAAATGTACATCTAGATTCCCAAACTTGTCAACTAGTTCACGGGAGGTCCAAATCTACACAAACATGCATTAAACTGCCGATGTGGCGTGCTAAAAAGGCGCTGACATATGGGGCCTACATGTCAGCCTCTTATCTGTCCACCTTTGAGGGACCGGGATGACACTCCCTGCCAAGTTGAGGGACCAGGATGACACTCCCTGCCAAGTTTAGGGACCGGGATAACACTCCCTGCCAAGTTGAGGAACCGACGGTGTGTTTTACTCATTCTAATAGGTATGTTTACAACACTTGGTACCACTAGGTAACGGCCTATGCGTTGCAATGGAGAATGAAGCACACCTGTTTCATTCAAAAGAAAAATAATACAAAATACACGATGATCATTTCAGGGTTGACACAAAATGCAAAAGAAATTAAAGATGATGTCCATTAAGGCTAACAAGCCATTTTTACCGTGCCTTGAATATAATTAATCCATGTTGTGTATGACTCACTTGTGGCTAATGCCCATATGTTGTTAAAGGCACGGAAAATTTGGCACTCCAGTAGGAATTGAAAAAATAATATCCACATGTAGTCTGAAAAAGTGTTAATATTTCTTTAGCAAATTTGATCCAGAACGACAGAAAAGTGCATATTAACATTGGCACACCTGTTGAAGGGGGTGATAATCTATATTTGGCCTGAAACAACAAAGAGCTGATCTTGGTCTTTAGTGACCCGTTGTCGTGTAGGTTGGTAAGTTGGTTCCATCAATGTGGCAAGTCAGTGTACCTTCAATCCTTCAAGGTCATATGTGTCTTATAGGTTGAGCAGCCGATTTTAACGCGTCCACCTCCGTTAATCAATTAACCACCAGCAACAAAATCCTCGGAAAAAATAGCAATTGTTTTGAAAAAAAAAAATCAGAAGGGCCTAATCCCACATCATCGTGTTTTTTCACAATAATTCATGCACTACGCAGCCAAAGGGATTCGAACCCATGACCTCCCCCTCGCGTGTAACCCCCTCTACCACTACACCATACACTCACTTGTGTCTAGTAACCACATATTATACTAACCTGAAGGTAAATCATGTGTTTGAGGCTCTAAAAGGATTCAAATTAAACACTTACCAGCTATAGAGTTTCATAACCTTTCAAGATCTACAACTTTTATTTTGATATTTTCTCCATACGAGGTCATTTATAAAATTTGAATTTCAAATTTGAACCTTTCAAACTTAGTTTTCGTCGACAAGATGATTTTCTGAGGCGCACATCATAACATGTCCGCCTTCGAAAATAGATTAACCGAGGCGGTCAAAAGCAACCGCCTCTGTTAATGAAAGACATCCACCTCCGTTAATCTCCAGCATTAATAGAGGTGGGCATTTTTTCTGTCTGCCTCTAAGACCTTTTTTGGAGTGTCCTCTAAAATATTTTTTGTAGTAGTGATTTTACCTTCTAAAGCAATTTGTCTATCTTCTTACATAAGTTGAATTTTAAGTCAAAATTTTCCAGGATGGTAGGGGCCATCCTAGTGCACGTCAAGAAAATATATTATGGTTTTTGTTTATATTATTTTGTATAATTTGCTATCTTAAAGTATTAATTTATTGTTGATCATCCTACTCTATCAAAATCATGATAAAAAATTATGATGTATATTTCTAGCATGTGGTATGATGTCCAGTGTCATCTTGCAAACTTTTAACTCGAGACTTCGCTTGTGCATAAAGAAAGAAAATGATAAAACATATCAAGGTGTATATTAAACCAAATGATATAGTTTAGGGGGTAAAAGGAACCAAAGCATAGTTTAGAGGGTTGTCCAAACTTTAGCTATACTTGAGGGGAGTAATTTGGACTTTCTCCTTTGATTAATGAGATGGATGTACCATCTGTTCTGGGTTGTGTTTGGATGTAGGGACTTTAATGTTACATGGTCTTGAAGTTATTTAGGCTGATTGTACAGTTGCCGGGATCTTTGTGCAAAGAAAAAAATGGCTTTAATATGGGTAATAATATTGCGTATTGAAAAAAATGTACTTACAATTGGGCTTTGCTCATGAATAGACGGCTCAATTAAAGTATCACGAAGGTGCTGCCACGTTAGATCTTAGTCACTGCCACATCATCCATCTAAAGGTTTTGTGACCAATCAATTTGTTATAAAGGTACTGCCACATGGGGTCTAAAGGTTTTGTGACCAACCAAATTGTTATAAAGGTTTTGTGACGTTTTATAGGTCACCAAACATGAATCGTCACAAATACCTTTTATTACAGGGTATATATAGGTGACGGGCGAATTTTTGTCAGATAATAAAACATATCCAAAAGTATATGACAAAATGAAATGTTATAAAAGTCGATATTAGTTATAGCTTCTTTCTTTTACCTCTCTAGCTAGGTCTTCTCTTTTCTTTCATTAATTTGCTTTTAATGATATGTAGGATCCCATATCTGCGTGAGTAACAAGTTCTACTATTGGGGGTCTCTTTAGCCTTAGTGCTAGGTCGAAGCCAATGACTTAGTGTAGGTGAGGTGCCTAGGCTACATGGTCACCTTAGGTTGTGTTCCACCCTACAGAACAGCGTGGTGACAACCTTATCTATCACTTGGAGTTCACTGCGTTTGGGTGTTTCCATCGCAGTGTTGCAGGTTAATGTTAGGTCACCTCTAAACTCCTTTCGAGTTACTTTCTCTTCAACCTGTCTAAGCAGATGGTTAGTGGATAGCACGTTATCTAGGTAACAAGTTGACTAATTGAAGTTAGACATTTACCCCCTTACCTCTTCTCCCCTATTGGGTTCGGTTGAACAAATATAGGTCTAGTTGTTTTTTCCCGTTTCTAGGATTCGACATCCCAAGCTTTAATGCCCTGGTAAAAGTTATATACATATCTAGGCGCTTGCAGATTAATTCACATAAGTAGGAGTGCCAACAACAATTAAACATGTCGATTTTGGCGAAAGAGCCTCTAGTGTAGTTGTTAAAGCACCAGAGTAGCATCTAACACACCTAAGTTCGACTCCCGGCAGGAATGAAACTATATTTGGAATAAAAATAAAATTATGCAAAAAAGGTAGGGCTTTCGCTACAGATTTTGGTCAAGAAAACATGCCAAATACAAACTTTTTCAAATGGCTAAACTAAAAATTTGTAGTTGGAATATTGAACTTTAAGTCTTGTAAAAGTTGATAGATGATTAAACGAAATAACAAATAGACATAATGTTTCAAAGATTGTTACAAACACGGCCAAAACTGAAGTTTAGAGATGTGATATTTATTTACTGTCGCTGACTTTAATCGAAGTTAAAATATTTGAAAACCTGTTCCAAGATCATAAATGAGTCATTTGAAATCTAAAACAAATCTTTGTTTCAATTTTACCTTTTTCGTGTTTATGCAATTTTTATATTATTTGAATCCAAGATGGCATAAACCCTCATCTCATGTGTTAAAATGCTAACAAAATTTATTTAATAGCCTTATGCATGCTTGATTAGTGCTAAAGACCATATGAGACACGTGATCAACCATAACTATAGGTAACTAACACCTGGGGTGTGACAGAGTCTACCTCGGGATTCTTCCATGAGATTATGACCGCGACTGCTTGAACAAAGTTGAAGATAACAAGTAAGCCACATCTGCACTAAGTCCCACAGGTTATGCTAATTCCACGGATGCCAAATTATTAACAATAGCAGTGAGTGAGCTAGAACAGTCAACTAATGGCTGCAAACTAACTAATAGGTTTGCTGCTTAATTACACGATTAGTACGTGGAACTACAAGACAATCGACGAATATATCCGAGAGTGAAGGTTCACTATAGTATTCTCGACTTCGCTTAAGATCCGAGCATAAACTAATGTGGCCACGTTAGATGCGTGCGACTTTTTTAGCTCCGATTGGTGCCTTACTGAAGCATATGCGTGGATATGAGAGTGTGGCATCTGCTTCTATATAACTCGGTCTCATGAAGCTCTGGACAAACACTTCATCTGAAACTAGTTTGTATTGTTGTGAGGTAGCACATACATACATAGACAGCCGGGGATGGCGGTTGAAGAGTATGTAGATTGGAGAGGCAATGCAGTGGATGGTAAGAAGCATGGAGGCGTCCGGGCAACCCTCTTTCTCTACGGTAAGCGAGCAAGTTGTAATATATGGTGTGATGGTACAGGTACAACATATATGGGTGCATGTCCATGCTGACATACATGCTGCCGAGATGGATAGCCTCTCTCCCGTCCCAAAATAAATGCAGTTCTCACTATTCAGACACAGATGCGATATAGCCAAAAATGCATTTATTACGATATGAGATTGTGGTGGTTCATGCCATGCACTCGTATTCCACTGCTGTTAATAAACATTGCCACTATATTTAGTTATGCCTTCAAACACATTCACAGGGTTCATATATTTAAGAAATAATTTATGGAAAGAGTCCGGTTTAAACCCACCAACTATAACGAAAGTTTGATTTTCAACCTATGACTAGAAAACTAGACACGGAGGGCCATCCAAATGTAGAAACAGAAAAATTAACCTTTTGGTGGTTTAAAAAGTGGTTACTGTTTTTCAAAAACTAAAAAAAAATTCTGTAAATTCATTAAATTCAATTTATGGTGAAACCATATGAATCAAGTGCCAAATCTTTTATAAAAATATAAACTTTATGTCCGTATACCTTTTTAAGTTATCTGTATCTTATTTAATTCCATTCCTAGTTTTTTCAGAAAATAAAACGCCAGCAACATGAATAAAAATATCTAAATAACTTTAAATAGTGTATCAATAGATAGTTGACATTTCTAGAAAAACATTTGGCTTCATTTCATATTTTTCGATTTAAAATCAATTAGTTATCAATTTATGATTAAACAAAAGGATTATATTTATATAAAATGGAAAATCATATTTGAATCCTCTTGAAGGACTAATTTTTTTGGGTTTCGATAGTTGGAAGGCCTTTTATGTCCAGTTTTATAGTCGTCTGTTAAAAGTCAGGATTTTTATTCATAGTTGGAGGGTGTAAACCGGACTTTTCCCTTAATTTATATACATAGTGTTGAGCTGAAATGATCAGAAACTATTAAACCATACAGCATTAGCTAGAAAGACCATAGGAGATTCAATGGTATGAGTATATATCACATCTGTGATGATTTTTGCGTGAAAACTGAGCCAACAAAGATTTGTCCTCTCTCGCTACAATCTTCGCTTGACTTCTTTTTCTGCTTTTCCACGTGTCGACAACTGACAACTGATGTATACATTTTAATTTTAGTAATTAGTTCCTAGGGTAATTAGATTGATGTCAGCGAATCTTATCTTTTAGCATTTTCCTTTTAAAAAAGTACTCATATGAGTCAAGGTTGACCTCATCATGCTAAATATAAAATAAGTCTTTGAACTTGAAGTGCTAAAACAACCCAGTCCTAGCGCCAATTATGGTGGATATCCCACGGTGTGTGGTTTCTCGCCCTATTCTTTGTAAAAACACAATACAGGTATAAAAACTTGCATTCCTTGTCTCTGTGCACACCTTTAAAATACAACGCAAAATCTAAACAGAGAGGCATCTTCATATCTCTTCATATAAGCTTAAGTGGAGAGCCCTAAGTTATTTTCTTTCAACAAAGGTTACTTCTTTTCAACAACAGCGGTTACTTCTTTCAACGCAAAGGAGTACAACAGAGGAAGTAACTCACATGGATATGCATTCTTCTCCAACTCTGACGGGAAAGTAACTTTATAATATTAGATTTTTTCTGAAAAGTAATTTTATAATATTCTCCTCAATCTGAAAAAAGTAACATTCTAATATTCTGCTCGATCTAAAATAGCTAGGACGTTCATTAGGATGTACCTCCTCCATTATTCTGCTAGATAAATGTTGGACATGCACGGCGTAGGTACGAAGTAACTTATCAATGACATCCATGAGTAGAAAGTAACATTTTTACATTTTTGTATGATACAAAAGTAACTTCATCATTTTTTATCAAAATATACTCAACTTAGATCTTGTTTTGAAGTTATTATCGAGACGAATATAATGGTGCAATTTAATTTTTATTTGAATGTTTGCTCCCATTCTAAATACGAAAATTGTGAAGGGCTCTCAATTTAAACTTAAATGGAGAGGCCTCTCCGTGTAGTTACCTCCTTTGCCAAATAGGTCATAGGATAGTAGTGTTGGCTATTCAGCCAATCTTTACGCTTTTTATTAACTAGAAGTCTAGAACACGTTGAGACCCACAGGCCACAACTCACATTCTGTCAATTTTCTGTAACTCCTTATGTGTCAGCAGGCTCACAGTGTACGTTCTATGATTTTTCCATACCAACAATTTGGAAACGTGCATTTAGTACTTTAATGACAGAATAGAAAGATTTGGTGCCCAGATCCCAGCAATCTTGAGCCATTGACTTTTTTAACTCTGCATAACATAAACAATACGAAGGGTCATAATAATGAAACTATCCCACGATCTGTTTTCAAAAGTAAAAAACCGACCACGCGATACTTGCTGTCTTTTTCATCACCGACTCCAAATCTATAAAAGCTAGTCCGTGGATCTTGGAAGGAATCATTTAACTAGCGGACAATTATTATGGATGCTATCAATTTACCATACATTATTCCTAACTCAGCTAAAGGAAGCACATAGTAAAATATATCGATTAATTTTTGAAAGTCTACACCTAATAATGTCATTTAATCTCTTACTGTTGCCAACTTTGCTTAGCTGATGAGCTTTGATTCAGCATGCATATTTCTAATAACTTACGATCAATTGAATTCGTTAGATTTTAGATGAGCACATAATCATATCGTTTGACGTTCAACTGCTAATTCAATAACTCAGGCATGGACCTTTAAACATATGGGGACATCAATGGAACTAATAGAAAAGCCAGTATTACTGGTTCGTCAGGTGGGGGCAACAGAAAAAAAAAAAAAAAAACCATGGCTCCCGGCCTCCACCTCAACCCAAACAAATCCTTATTTCTCACCCACTGCCTATAAAAGTGTGGTTCTTACTTTGAACCAATATATAGATGAACATGATTTTTTTTAGTAGATTCTTTTCTAGATTACTGGTTCTAATGAGGCACAATGTGCATCCGTGACCAACACCGAAACTAAACATCTTACTATTTTACAAACGTCTCTGCAGTGTTGGTTCTGTTGAGGAGCTGCCCAAACAGTGCCAACTTCAGTTTGGTAGCCTATTTGCAAAGTAGGCTGAATCTGGGAATCGTGAGCTCATCAACCGTGATCACGTTCTTGGTGGGCGCTGTATCAGTTTCCACTGCCCTGATGAACTTCGTCTCTGATGAGTTCATCAAACCCTCCACAGCTATATTTGTGTTCGGACCCTTTGTCTTCCTTGTAAGTTGATTCATCAGACCATCCCTGCAAAGTTAAGGATACTTGTACTTATATAATAGATTATGCAGAAACTGCAAAAGCATTTATAACATCATTAGCTGTACAGTTTGCTAGAAAGTTACCGCATAGTACATAGATAAGTTATTTATGTAGCTTTTATATATGATCAGAATCCAACCGTCTATTTTTAATTCACCATATAGTACTAGTCTACTAGATAGATCCAATATATATTTTCCTTTTGAAGTTGAGAAATTAGATACCATGGATATACTGAATTCCAAAAACTACCCTTCCTTCAATAATGCAGGGCTATATGCTTCTAGCGTTACAAGCGCACCTGACGTTACTTCATCCTCCGTCTTGTGACACAAACCAAGAGCAAAACAGCTGCCAACCTGCACATGCCTGGAGCCTAGCAATGTTGTACTTGAGCCTACTGCTGTTTGCTGTTGGCGAGGGCTGCATGCGATCCTGTATACCATCCCTTTGTGCAGATCAGTTCAGCAGAGATGATCCAAACGGATCAATTTTCAAGAAATGATCACTGAACTTTCACAAGCTTGCAAATTCTCTCGGGGCAATCTTTGGACTGTCATTCATAGTTTGGGTGCAGAATAACCTGGGTTGGAACATTGGCTTTATAGTATGTGCCCTGGTTGTTCTTGTTGGTCTGCTCGTGGCAGCCAGTGGAATTCGTTTCTATCAGATGAGAAACCCTGCTGGTAGTCCTCTAACTAGAATACTACAGGTACATTGGGTGCTAAAATTTTGATTGAAATGCACAGCACAAACGCACATGTTATTTTGCATTCTGTATGTTCAGGGGTCACCTAGTCAGAGCTCGACTACCTGTATTGAGATTCAACAAAGATCATAGATAGTTACATAAAAATACAAAATTTCAACGAGTGTAAGATGTTCTGTTTTTGCATCATAGGTGATTGTTGCTGCATTGAGGAAGAGGCATTCGGTTATCCATGATAGCGTGGTATTGCAAGAGATTGGTGAAGCAATTTGCATTGATGGAGAAAAGAACTTGCACACCAAGAAAAAAGAGTAAGTTTCGTAGCATTTTTCTAGAGAGAATGATATTTCAAACAAAGATTAAACTACACTTCCTCCGTATCATAATAGCTGTAAATCTAGTTTTACCTCAAGTCAAATCTTTCTAACATTGACAATTAAATTCTACAGAAATGTAGTTTAACATCATAAGATTTATTTTTTTAGATCCATGGCGAGAAATACTTATATAATTTACAAGATATTAAAGTATACGAACTTTTAGAAAATGATGGTCGATGATAGAAATATTTCACATGACAGCTGGAAACAACTGTTTTTTACTACAGTATCTTTTATAAGAACGGAAAATGCTAGCGTGCTAAAATACTAACGTAATTAGAAGTTTAATGTCCCAAGATACCAGATTTTCGTGTTTATTGTCTAATCTGGAAACAAAAATCTTAACAGGTTCTTAGACAAAGCCTGCATATATGCTGGAGAGACAAGCCCATGGTCATTCTGCAGTACAAGTAAAGTGGACGAAACAAAACTTATCATCCGAATGCTCCCAATCTTCATTAGTAGTTTGCTTATCTTCATGCCCTTCACCCTACTAATGACATTGACCATACAAGTTGGAAGAACAATGAACAGAAGGATTGGCACCTTCGAGATATCCTCTGCTTCACTCATTGCGATACCAATAGCATTGCACATGTTTCTGCAGCCAGTTTCGAGCCGAGTCATCACTCCATTTCTGAGAAGGATGACAGGTGACAAACACGGCATCAGTCCCCTGCAACGGATCTGCGCTGGTTCCATGTGTGGAGCGGTGGCAACATGTGTAGGAGCATTGGTGGAATCAAAGAGAAAGGCACTTGCTGAAGGGCACCATTTGACACGGACGGAGACCAACGACACAATGTCTGTGTTCTGGCTTGTCATACAATTCCTTCTGCTTAGTGCCATGGAACTAGGATCTTTCAACGGCCTAGTAGAGTTTATTAAGCGAGAGGCCCCACCAGGGATGAAGCCGGCCACGCCAGCAGTCCAATCCGCCCTGGTTGGATTTGCATCATGGTTGGCGTGCATCTTCATTAAAATCGTCAATAGACACACAAGATACTACCAAGGTGGAAGAGGATGGTTGGATGGATCAAACTTCAACAGGACTAATCTTGATCGCTTCTTCTTGCTGCTTGCTGCCTTCGAGTTTGTTGCATTGATCAATTTTTGTTTCTGGGCAAGGAAGTATGCTAAAGAGAATAAAAATTTTGTCCCAAGATTAGAAGATGAAGGCCATAACTACTGCGAACAATGAGAAGTGTAGAAACCAAAACTACTTGTACTACGTACTTATGTGAAGTGGCCATAGCAACTCTGTAGACGTAGGTTGAAGACGAGTTAAAAGTAAAAGCCTCAACAGCAAACAAATGTATCAAGGACAACTGAACATGTTCCTAGGCTTGCATTGGTACTGGGTAGAGAACTGGACTACCTGAGTCAAGGACTGGCTCTTTGGGCCAATTTTATGGAGGAGGAAAGGTACACAAGGAGCCAAGCAAAAACGACATGAGCATCGAAGAACATAAAAAAAAAAAACTGTGCTGCAGCTTCCTCTTGCTCCCCGCTGCTGTGCATGAGGAAAACATCCTATGAAGGCGAGAGTGAAATAGGCTATATGTGTTGAATATGATCTAAATTATAACACGAGTCCTGCAGGGATGCCTGGAGGTCCATGATTTGGATTATGTGTTTATTAGCGTAAATGTGCGCCAAGATATAATAACTGTATATCCTTACGTCCATGTGCGCCAAGATACGAAGATCCAGAGATATATTCCTACTTTCTTTCAATTCACAATGCCAGTTTCATGTCCAGTTCCAGCGATGATCGATCAGGGTAGAATCGACTACAACCACAATAATAACACAGCTACACTTGATCATTTGTCCAGTTCCTGTGATTATAGAGTAAAAGGGAAAAAGTAACTCATTATGTTTGATAGGTTCTGCCAAACTTGTCAAATGTATGGTTAGAAGTCAGAGTTTGTCATATAGAGAATTAACAAGGTTTTTGTTGTAACTTTTTCACAATCTGAAATTTTTACAGTATATATTCTGAATTTTGATAAGCATACAGAATTTTGCTACACAGAAAATGAGGAATAGAAGGACGAGCCATTTATTTCCTCCATTACTCTAACTAGCGGCAGCTCTTGGTTCAAATAGGTATGTTTACAACACTAGGTAACAGCCTGTGCATTGCTACAATGCTACGGGCATCTATGAGAATGAAGCACAACTGTTTCAAAAGAAAAATCATAAAAAAAAATACACGATAATCATTTCAGGGTTGACACAAAATGCAAAAGAAAGATGTCGGCCAATAAGGCTAACAAGATGTACTTCTCAAGATAATTTTTACTGCGTCTTGAATATAATTAATCCATGTTGTGTATGACTTACTTGCGGCTAATAAAGCCTTATTGTGCTGCAAATTTAGAGCTAATGCCCATGTGTTGTTAAAGGCACGAACAATTTGGCACTCCAGTAGGAATTGAAAAAAAAATATATCCACATGCAATCTGAAAAAGTGTTAATATTTCTTTAGCAAATTTGATCCAAAACGATAGAAAAAGTGCATATTAACATTGGCACACCTGTTGAAAGAGTGAATCTATGTTTGGCCTAAAACAACAAAGATCTGTCTTTGGTCTTTAGTGACCCGTTATCTTATAGGTTGGTAAGTTGTTTCCATCAATGTGGCAAGTTACTGTACCTTCAATCCTTCGAGGTCAGATGCGTCTTATAGGTTGAGAAGCCCACATCGACATAGGACAATGCCATATCATATTTCCTCCCATTGATGATCATACATCATTACATCCTTCGAGTTTTATGCCTGTGGACAAAAGTAACATGGCACCACAATAATATTAGCGTTCTTACACTTCATTCTATCAAAAAATTTTAATGAAATGACGGCTCATGGTGCACATAATGAGTCGGCCAGGTTCCTGCGAGCCTCAGGGCAATCAGAAACGCTCGCAAATGCTGTCCACTAAGGTTAACTCAGAGAACAGCAATAAGTGTCTTCTTAGGAGAAATGGACAGAAAATTGCTTTACTATTACCAGAAAAATTGATACTCTTCCGCTCAAATATGAAGGTCATTGACCCAGCTCTTAAACTTAGGAAAAGAACCGAAATCCAGCAATCTTGGCATCGACTGGGGAACCCCCATAATGACTCTTCTTCTTTTGGGGGCAGCAGCATTCCCCGAGCCCCAAGCTCAAGTTGATTGATCATGCCACAAGGGTTCCCCTGTCGATGCCAAGATCGCTGGAGTATGCCCTCTTCCAATTATTTCCACAAGCAAATCTGATGCAACCACCACATCTCTGATGCAGAAGACATAAATTAAGGGCGGATAGCTACGATTGCATCCCTCAGAAGATGCATAGCCTGTCGAATTTCATGGGTGTTACTGAAGTATATTTATTTGATGGTATTAGTTTGTTTCTGAGCATGGTCAATGGTTATTAATAGCTCTTGAATCATGAAAGATCTTACCAGGATGTAGTGTAACCGTGTAAGTCCTGCACATCCAGCTGTATATCTGAGCAGTGAGCACCTTGTTTGGCTTTGCTGCAACTAATAAACAGATAAGCATAAGCTCTAGAACAGTTAATGAAGCATTAAGAAAAAAGACAACTGTTACTTGCTATGACACCATCTATATGTAATAATGCTACGGCAGAAAAACAAATAGGGCCATGTTCAGATTCCCAACTATTCACTATTCATTCTAACTTTTCACTGTTCATTCCAACTTTTCACTATTCTCTCCTCACAAAACACGTTTCCCAGCGAATGCTACAGTGTTTTTCTTATGCTACAGTGTTTTTTTCTACAATCTAAACACACCCTAGAACATGAAAGCTATTACCTGACACCGAAATAACGAATACACAACTTGCAGTACGCACCGCGCTTCCCATCTTCACTTCAATTAGCTTCCGGCCCATCTACATTCACCCTTCCAAGCACGAACGTCACGCAGGTGGTGCTGTTGTAATTTGCGCTGCCCTCCTCAGCAAGCATTTCGTCATACAGTTGTCGGGTTTCCTCTTAGCGCCGGCACTCCACGAGAAGCGTGAGCAGATAATTGCAGTGCCTCGGCTCCCGAACAAGGAGACGAGTGCGAGGGGCGCGCGCGAGGTGGGCGAGGGAGAAGCTGGCGGCGGCGAGGCAAGCGCTAGAGAGCGGGTACGGGATGAGCACAGCTAGGGATCGAGACCTGGCCTTCGACGGTGGCGCCGGCTGCGAGAAGGACAGGCGCGAGCGAGGCAGTGAGGGTCAGAGTGACAGGCGGGTTGGGTGGCGACGCGGGGCGGGGGGGGGGGGGTGTGGGTGCGTTGCGGCCGGAGGCGCGGGGCAGGAGCGCCCTGTGTCTAACAGAGTATTAACAGAGTACTGCTATAGGTGCAATGTTTCATAATTTCTTTAGCTAAACAATACTTGATTGTGTATGCAATCCCAAATGCTGGATATTTTTTTTTTTCTTTTTGGAAAATAATCCAAAATAGCAATCATTTAATACCCTTCAAGTATAGAAAGAAAGTGTACATGATCCATACTGTTTATTGGTCCAATTTACCCTGTAAGCTGTTGTGTGGTTCAATTTACTCCTAACACAATTTGTCCTTTTTTCTCTACGCAAGTTACGCTGAATTTTGATTTAAATTTTTTGCATGGTTCTGTGTGGATATCACAATGTATGTCACAACAATATTTGTATGGTTGTCAAGGAAAAAGTAAAAAAGCTAAACAGTACTTTGAAACTATGGTTGATACAATGCTCCTATTACTTTTTTTTTCTCGAATAAGCAAGAGAATTCCGTATCTTTGTATTGAGAAGGAGATGTTAAAAGTTCATACAACGCGGGCCGAAGCCACGCCCCTCAGTTACACGAATGCGATGTTACATGATTCAACAACCTACAAGCTATTCTAGGTCGTGGGCGATTACTCAGAGAAGAGACAGCCCAGTTGGTCGGCACCGGCTGTTATCCATTCGCCACCCTCCTTGATTGGGCAGCATGAGCTCCATCAAGGTTGATTCACTGCCACGGAACAGCCGGGCGTTCCGTTCCTTCCATAGCTGCCAGGCAATCAAAGCGAAGAGAGAGTCGAAGCCTTTCCTTTTGGTATGCGGTATTTGACTCCGGAGCTGCAGCCACCATTCTTGGAGAGTTCCTGTTCCCGGGTTAAAGAGCATTGGATCAGGATGTGCTCCATCGTCTCCCTCTCTTGATCACACAGCAAGCAGGATGTGTGTGTCTGAAGTCCGTGTCTGCGCCGCCTATCCGCTGTCCAGTGCCGACGCAGGAACGCAAGCCACAGGAACATCTTCACTCTCAGTGGCGCCCAAGTCTTCGAGATGAGGTTTGCTCCATGTAGTGCCGAGGCTCCCTGGTGCAAGGCTTGGTACGCAGAGTATTGACCATCGGCAGACCATTTCCATAAGAACTTGTCCTCTGTTGCGTCCTGAATTTGAATCATTGGACACGCTCCCACACAAGCTCGGCGTCCTGAATTTGAATCAATTGGACACGGTCCCACACAAACTCTAGCTCCTGTATAGCAGGCTCGTTGAGGGTGCCGGTGATGTCCATAGTCCACCGATGAGCTGAATAGCCTGGCAACGGTGCGCTGCTTCCTGTGTCGTGGGGCACCAGTCTGAGGAGGTTTGGTGCCATATGTGGAAGCGGCGCACCATCCAGCCAAGGGTCAGACCAAACCTGATTCTCTGACCATTTCCAATAATCGCACAGATCGATATATGAAGAAGGTTTCCACAGTTGAGTCTACCTTGAGCTCAAGTGCCGACCATGACCTGTCCTGGTCCGTCTTCTGTAACCAGAGCCATCGCGATTGCAGCGCAATGCCAGCCAACTTCAGGTCAGGCACTCCCAGTCCTCCAAGAGTTTTCGGACGGCAAACAGAAGGCCGCGCCACCATGCACTTGCCGCGCACAGAGCGGTCGCCGCCAGTCCAAAGAAATCTCCGTTGCAAAGCCTCAATCTCCTCTACAGCCCACGCCGGCAAGTTGTCTGCCATCAGTGTGTAGATCGGCACCGCCGCGGCGATTGTCTCAATCACGATCAGCCGACCGCTCTTATTCATAAGGTGCCCTGCCAGGGTGTGAGCTTGGCTGCCACCTTCTCTATGACAGGCCTATTACTAATGTGCTTATATTCGACTCTTTATTTAGTTGCTAATTAGTCATTACTCTTTCCACTAAGTAAGCTTTTTGATTCACCTCATGAAACAAAAGTCCAAAATCAACCAAAATACACTCCCATCTGAGGTAGACACGGAAATGACGGAAACATCCATGCCACAGTTTCTAGCACTCTTCAAGATAAGTTGATGGCACACGCACATAGAAATTTAACAACCAGACCAGTATAAACAGGGTTGACTTTGACATGTTCATTACTGAGAACATGTATAATGTTGCCACCCCTTTAGGTAATTACCATTTCACGGTAAACATCTAAACCGGCGAACAAAACATTCGTAAAAAAATAAATAGATATACCATCATATGCAAAGTCAGAGATTGACCAACAATTAAGCAAGAAGATAAAAAAGATAAATTCGCAATTCAGTTGCAGGTGTCACTGTTCATGTCAGATCCATAAGTAACCAAATCAAGATGGAGCTAAATCTCTTCCAAAAATACACATATTTGTAGTTGATACATTTATTATGTCAACGATTGCTTGCATCTAGTCTACAACAGTCTGACATGTAGTGTTATTGCCCTTTTAGGTATTACTGTGTTAAGAACAAACGGTTACCATATAAACCGGCACCTAAAAAGATTCATAAAAACGATTGGATCAATTATCATGCAAAGTTTAGGGTTGACCAAATATTTAAGAAAGAAGTCTAGGAAAAGATAAATCAGCACTTGAATAGTTACAGGCGTCACAGTTATGTCTGATCCGTAAGTAACCCAATTCAAGCTGGAGCTAAACCGAGGAATGCATCGTTAAAAAAATACAAGTTAGTAGCTGATACCATTTATTATGTAGAGATTTCATAGAGGATATCAAGCGCAGTCTACAACAGTATCCCTTGTGATAGTACGTACTACTTCGCCAATCGTGAGTCTCATTCATTTGAGCTCCTCAACAATTTCAACTATAGAATTCTCTTTGTTCTGATCAATGACAACACATTTTAGCGCAATTTCAATGCATGTTCTTACTTCCTACAGGCTCTTTGGATCTAGTTTTGAGTACCGGATGCAATGTGCTCGTTGTCCACGTTTGTTGCACCTGCAGAATTAGAGGTGTGAGCTCCAGTGATAACATACAACGGTAACGAATAACCATCTGAAAATGGTTCAGTCTTAGTCTTGCCTTATCTATAAAGTCCCTTGCAGACATGTCTTTGTCATTTGACGAATTCATCTCGCCTGTTGTGATCTCCATGATTACTATACCTAAGCTATACCCGCATCAGACCGGGGCTGAAATTTCACCCCTATATAGATATTCCGGTGCCGATATACCCCCTGGAAAAAGCATGAATGTCAATGAGAAGATAGGGACCATGCCATAGATACAATTTTATTATTCATTAAGAAACAAGCCTAGTGGATTTAGATAAGTTATTGGCTTACTTTTTTCCCAACAACATTTATTGTATTTATTCGGGTTTGTTCTTCACCAAAAAGTCTTGCCAGGCCAAAATCTGAGATTTTCGGCACCATGTTATGATCCAACAATATGTTGGAAGGCTGAAGATCCAAATGGACGATTGGTCTATGACCATCCATTGCCTTATGTAGGAAACGTAAGCCCTGGCAGATACCCTTGATTATCTCGAAGCATGTCTTCCACTCAGGCTTAGAAGCTTTATCTGTAGCATGAAAACATGGGTCATGCATTTTATATACATTTTACATGTAAGTGAATTCATGACAAAGCAAATGTGTTACGTACCGAAAATATATTTTCCAAGGTTTCCATTAGGAATGTATTCATAGTAGAGTAAGCTCTCAACCACGTCTACAATAATGTATCTTCCATTGTGCTCCATCACTTTCTTCTGCGGTTCACGGCAGTAGCCCAGCAACCTCACTATATTCGTATGCTGGAGAGAGCCATAAGATTCCCAACCCCAATCTTGAACTGTTTCTCAGGTGGCACTGGCGAATTATCTGCAAGCTTCTTCACAGCAATCAACTTCCCATCTTGCAGAGTACCCTGTTACTTTGACATCTTAGATAGTGTAATGGGCATGCGTCATATATATATTAACAATGTTTTAAAAACATGAGAGGATTTGAGCATAACAGTACCTTATAAGACAGTTCCGAATGCACCTTGACCAAGCTTTCGAGCTTCGGAGAATCCTTCTGTGATGTCTTTCAGAAAATCATATGGTAGGTTATTAGGCAAAGTGCTCAGAAGAGAGTCGACTGGCTACCGCTGCTGGCGTCAGCGGCCATTCCTGATGATTTGAAGCAGCTACAAGCGGATTAGAGCTAACTCTACAAGATTTATTGCAACTTCAACTTCAGAAAGAAATATGGAGATTGCTCAAGAACATATATGAGTAGAACAAAGATTTTGCACAAACTATCTGAAAGACTCAAACCAATCGAAAGTAAGCTGCTTGTTTGAAGCACTGACCTGGAGAAGAGGACTGCTCGACGGCTCCAAGCTGGTGGAGAGATGGAAGAACCAGACCTACGGGCTGATATTGCTGGCCGGTGAAGGGTGAGCTGCTGGGATTTGAAGATTATAAAGACCGACTCGATTAGATCTGGACCCCAACGAGGCCGGCGTGTTGACTTGACTCCAGACCAAGATGCTCAATAGAAATATGGTTGTTTTTTTTTTTCAAGATAGGTGAGCTTGGTGCTGCTATGGAGCCCAGTCCCATAAGGTAGAAGGGGACGCGAGAATTTCCAGGTGCTGTTTGAGCAGTAGATTATTTGTTAAATGTAGTTTTTTTAACAAATTTATTTAGAGCCATAAATAGGATATATTTTCTACAGATTTAATCAAACATGAACTACTTCAACTGGTAGTATGCAAACGTGCATGTTTTTTTGGAACGGAGTACAGCGTTTACAGTGTACAGCTGCGTGCGGAAAAAGGAGAAATGCGGAGGGGAATCGTAATCCGTAGCCTTTTTTTTTTTGGAATATATTCGGTGCCTTCTGCTGCGCTGTAGGCCTGTGGACTAGGTGTAGTCAGCCATCATAATAATATACATATAGCATGTATGGAAATTTATCTCTAATAGACCATATTTGATTTCAAAGGTTATAATTAAAGTTCACAAATATTTGTATGACTATACTAAGTGAACAATCCATGTGCAAAAGTGTTCAGATTTAACGACAGATTTAAATAGAACACAAATAAATAAAGGATAGCAGTTCGGACATCAAAATTTACGAGCCAAGGACCTTGCCGGACGCAATCGGGTTCGCGCCGTTACCAGTGGAGGATACCATCTGAACTCATGGTGTTCCTCGACTGGCCTTGCTCGAATGAGTCGTACAGATTCAATGCAAGAAGGTCCGTTGATGCAGTGCAAGGTCCGATGCGCCGAAGGTCGTACCGAGGACACGCGGCGCGGTGTAGTCGTTCGACGACGGCGGAGTGTCCAGGACGGTGAACCATACCGCCGGTGAAGACGCAGCGGTTCTGGGCGAGCAGTCGCGTGAAGACGCTCCCCAGAAACCTGTTGCCCCGGTATCCCGGAGTAGGGATCTCGAAGAGGCAACGGTGTCGGAGGCACCTGCTCTCGCCGGAGATGTCGCGCGCAGCACCGGCGATGGGGAAGCGAGTAGCAGCACAGCGAGGAGGAGGAGTACTCGAAGGAGAGGATGGCCTTGTTTATATAGCCCTCGGAGGGAGACGAGAGGATGAACCTGGACGGGAGAGTATCGGAAGGCTCAATTATGGTATCATTGATTGACATAATCAGCCCTTCCCAATTACCGCGTCTTCAATGCATAAGCAGCGCAAAAGAGAGACCCCTCCCGCACGTTAGGCTCAGGCTCAGCACGTCGCTTTGCCTCGCCACGCCCACGCCTCGCCACGCCCACGCCCACGGCCCGGCCCGGCGAGGCGAGCGCGCGCATGTGGCTTCGCATTTCCCCTTACCGCTTCACAAGAGGTGCACCAGAATGTTGACCTTTAAGTCGGTTGGATTCTTTTGAACTACCAATATGGTTTTAACCATATAACTATAACATTAAAAGTAGGTTATAATTCCTTTTAGAATAATAGAACAATGGCGCTGGGCCTAAAAACTCTAACAATCCCCACCAAGGGATTCTAAAGCCGTACTTGAAATGTTCTCAGATCGTCTTTGATATATCAGTATTTGATGGAGACTGGTTAAGTTGAACTTCCATCTAGAAATAGGGCTACATTTGTTCACAACTAAACAATGAACTATGCCTTGAATTGCCAGTTTTGTGTAAACAAGTTTTACCAAGAGCTCTAACAAACTGATACTAGGATGCAGGAGCATCCCCTGCTGTTTTGGAGCTATGGGTCATACTGTATGCTTTCAATGAGTTTCTAGAGAGCACCCAATCTCATACAACTATGACCCGTAGTCAGGCTCATATAGGTTGTTCCTTAAAGATGTTCTGTAGGACAACATCTCTGTTGTAATAAAACAACTGCTTGTTTTCCATAAAACCACTTGGGACAATTAAGGTTAAAACCATGCCTACCTTACAGGTTTGAAAGAGAAAAGCATCTTCCCATGGAATGACCTTTGTTAAAGGTTCTCTTCTCTCAGTTACACTAAGGCTTTGCACATCCTGCTTCACGGGATCTCTGATCACACAGATAGGTTCAGCTAC
Source organism: Digitaria exilis (assembly GCA_015342445.1). Lineage (NCBI taxonomy): Eukaryota > Viridiplantae > Streptophyta > Magnoliopsida > Poales > Poaceae > Digitaria > Digitaria exilis. The sequence continues at coordinate 1,097 of JACEFO010002007.1, read as the reverse complement.
AGAGTAACTCACGTAGGTCTCAAGCCCAATTCCCAAGATGCATAGTCTATCAATATTACGTGAAAGACCTTGTAAATGGATCTGCCCAGGTCTTAACCGTCTGAAATATAATCCAAGGCTATTAACTCCGGAGTTTCTCTCAGTTTCCTGACAGACTTTACCGCCTTTCACAATGCCTGGATAACTTCATGTTGTCCTTAGAGCTGTTCACCTGATAATCACAGTTCATCAGAATTTGCCGGTATCGGTTTTCGACTATCGGCAAGTCCGTTAAAAGTTCACGAAGAGCCATTCGGCCTCAACTGTGGCGGTATCCAATGCTGTGAGTTCTGCTTCTATTGTTGACCTTGTTAAGATAGTCTGCTTGCAGACTTTCAGGAAAACAGCACCACCTCCGAGTGTGAAACATAACTACTCGTGGCCTTGAGCTCATCAGCATCTGATATCCAATTGGAATCACTATACCCTTCTAGAACCTTGGGTCCCGGTAAATGAATTAATAGTCCATTGTCCGCCTACTAAGATTAGCGTATTACCTTTCAAGAGCTCCCCAATGATCATGCCCCGGGTTTGAACAACCGGCTCCAATTTGCTCACAACATATCGATGTCAGGCCTCGTAGCGCTTGTAGATACCCAATGAACCAATTATTGGAGAGTATCTCAGTTGATCTCTCGTTATGCTTTTATTCTTCTTCATATTAGACTGGCATCATAAGGAGTTGAGACGATTGTAATCGCTGGTAAACCAAAGAGACTCATATTTCTCCACGTAGTGAGTCTGTGACAGAGTCACCCACCATTTTCATCATTTACAGCTTGATATTGAGGATAACATTGGCCTTCCCAGATCTTTACCTCAAAGCTCTGAGAGAGAAATTCTTGACTTCCTTAATCACATTAAGATTAGCCCTGAAGATCAGTATGGCATCCACATACAGACCACAAATCATCTATCACCTCCACCAAGCGATAGTAACACACATTTGTCGGCTTCGTTTGAAAACAAAACCAACAGAAGGTTAGAGTTCTGTCAAACTTGTCATGCCACTGCTTAGGTGCTTGCTTGAGACCATACAGAGACTTCAACAGCTTGCA